>OOIL02000624.1:322772-364631 GCA_900332095.2 Cuscuta campestris | reverse complement strand
TGAAACCCAATCTAAAGAAGATCATGGATCCTGAAACAGAGCCTTCGAAGCAAAGCTTGAAGAGTTCCGGGAGTCTATATGCCCCTTTTCGCAACTAGGAGAGTATATATGTTTTCTTTGGGACATTGGGGTTTCACACACCACACTGTAACGACAAGCTTTTTGCGTGTCTTTCCTTTGAGTGTCTTTCTGCTGTTCAAATTTCCCTTTTGGCACCTTAGGCTGCTGCCTGGGTGCCCAAACTCTTTGCTGGACTAGCGGCCTTGGACACACGGATCTCCTAGCTAAATCTCTCTTTTCACGAGCTTTATTTAACCTGCGTGCATGTTCGTCCTCCCTAAACGCCTCCAGACTCTCATCACCATCTGCAGGCTGGCTTGAGTGATTTTGTAGGATGTTGTAGGATTTGGCCATTTTAGATCCATCTAGTTTATCTTTCCATGATTGATCACTATCCTCACTGTTGAAGAGGTGCGCCTGAATTTCGTCTTCTTCACCAAATGGCAGCAGGTCCATTTCAGCATAGATTTTAGTCACAATATCTTTAAGAATTTGGCTATACCTGAGATTCAGGTGAGGTTAGGTGGACTTCGATGTTAACAAATAGTCCAAATGGCAAAATAGAAAGCCAAATTGTAATTTATTACTTTGTATTATACAGTATAAATGGTCAAATGAAAGTTAGTACTTAACGTAAGCATCTTAGCAAACTCATTTACCTTATCCTGATGGTCCGCTCAACATATTCATAAAGGCAAACATGACCATGAATGCCTCCTTCAACAAGGTACTGAATTATCTCTAAAAGGGAGCAAATCTGTTTCACAAGCTTCTGTTTTGCAGATCTTCTAATACTCTCAGAAACATCAGAACGAAGAATTTCCATTCGTAGAAAAACCTGCAATTCATATCTTGCTCAAATTAAGGAAAGATATATTAGTACAATGTCTCTACAACATTGTTTTAACATTTAAGTGACAGCAAAAAAAGGATACTCTCTTGCAATAAATTTTGAGGTTGAACTGAAATCAGATACTTCTGATGTAGAATTGTCAAACTCCAGTTTATCTTTCATATCTCTTGGCTTCTGTAATAAAAGTTCCATAAGTTCTGTAGTGATGTTTGTATGAGATATGTCTGAACTTTGCTTTGCATTATGATCAGCTGCAGTATTGTCTGTTTCATATTTTTGTGATAACACGTGTATCGATAACTTTACAAGACGTTCTGCAAAACTCTGCAAGTCTGCTCCAGATCTTAGACGATGCTCAATCCATTGTGGGAGATTACAGAAGAAGACTTCTGCTGTTTCAGGGAAGGAAAAAGATGCATCTCCTTCATGCATTAAGTTTTCTTGAGAGAATAAAGGTGGCGGCAAGTGCTGCTGCTGCGAACAGGGTGGATGAAGTGTTGTTTGCAGAAAATTGCTGCTGCTGCTGTGCTTTTTTATCTGCTTCATCCAGCATTTAAAAAACTTCAGCATCTTTGACTTTTCAGGTTTTCTGGCAGAACAAACTTCTACCATATTGAAATCAGAGCACTCATACGCCGCATCACAAAACGAATTCCAGCAGAGATTCTGATCTGAAGATTTCTTATGCTTTCTTCTTCTCTCAAGCCTTAGAGATTCACAATTATTAGAAGTTGAAGCCTCAGGCAGGGAACCATTTACATATTCCGTATCAACAACAGATGCGTTACAAATCCTGTCTCTTGCACATGTAGACTGTGACTGATTCCAACCATGTTCTTCATTACTATCAATGACTGAGAGCAGTGCTAAGTGAGTTGTCAAAGGTTTGAGAACACCTGAAATCTGTCCATTGTTACTTGAAAGAGAAACCATGGCCTGGTAGCCTTCTTCGTATAGAAAACTCATCAGAATGTTCCAGATGGGCACAGAGTTTCGTTTGGTATTCTCACCCATCTCCCCGGACAACATATCAAGAACCCTATAAGCCAGGAAATCATCAGCAATTTGGCTTTTGCGTTTCTTAGAGACACCAAAACACTCACGCACTAGAATGGAACTCGATGTGAAGTCTTCAACTCTTTTACCCTCATCGTACCGCTGGATTTCATGAATCTCCATCTTTATCACCCCAGCTTCACCAAAAGAACACCAAATTGATTCTCCACTGCATTCGTCACTTTGTGGTTCACTCAGATTCATAAATTCAAGATCACAGCACCTGCACTGTAAGGGGTTTCCCTTCACATCAAGGATCTGAAGATATAGCTGTCCAAAACAGCCCTTACTAGAATCAGCACACTTCAGGAATTGTAAAGAAATTCCTATTTTCGGGTATATCAAACCAAAAGGAACTAGAGCAGAATCCAAAACAATTGAGTCGGTTGAGCAAAACCCCCACCCGTATCTCTTAATTTCATCCTCCAAAAGCATTGATCCTTCAAAGTCGTTAACTTTCAAATTATTCGCACACCCCACGAGACCATCTCTCACATCAATCCAGCTCAAATGAATATCCTTATTAGCAAACGCATTGCTCACTATACCAAACAATTCACGAAATTTGACCGCAAACCCATCTAAAACCTTCGAATTTTCAGAATCCCCTCCCAGATCCATATACTCAGACAAGGAGCTTATGGATTTAGGCAAATGCGAAAACAAAAGCACCAAATTCGAAGAAATCTTAGGAAGCTCGACATTAGCCTTACCCGTGAGATCGTCATTTTCAGATTCCCAAGTGCAATCCAATACGAGTTGGTACAAAGAGCTGGCGACATAGGATGCGCGAGAATGATTTACCACAAGTTCCGCTGGAATGGACATAGATGTGAGGATAGTGGTAAGGGATTTTAAGGTCTCGGAAGGGAGGTTGAAAGAAGTGAGAAATGGGCTACCAATGAGGTTGTCGACGACAGAGGTGGAGAGGTAAGGGCAGAGAGAGGAGAAGAAGAATCTGAAGGAGAAGAGCGATTCAGTGACGGAAGCGAATGCCGTGAGGCGTTTAGCGGTCGCAGAGATCGAAGTGAGGTAAGAGTTAGGGTTCTGGAAAGTCTGGAGCGGGTGAAGATCTATGAGGAGCACGATGCGCTGGGTCTTGGAGTAATCCGCCATCGTTGCAGTATCGGAGATCGATCTAAGGGTGCGCACAAACCCGGTAGAAGATCGATTTCTTACTAGACAGCGGCGGATCGCTTTGACTAACACCCCGTATTCCAGTTCCTGAAATGGCAATCTTGGCGGGAAAATTTCAACATTTCACTTCTGCGAAATGTTTTTTATGCTCAAATAATTGCTTGGGAATTCGTTTTAAGAATGCCAGAATTTTGCTATAGATGATAATTTTCTAAATTTAAATTACCTCCCTCGTTTTTTTAGGGCAACCTCCCTAGTCCTTGTATAATTATTACCATTAAAATTAACAACTTGTATAATTATTACTTAACAAATATTTACTATAAACTAAATAAATTTAATATGAGACATTGATATATTTTTATTATATTTATTTTATAAAATATTTTCAAAATATTATTTTACCTAATTAATATGGAGAACATATTGTATATTTATATACTCCGTATCATATAATTTTTATTTAATTATAGGTCAAATAATGAATATGATTAACCTCAAAAAGTCAAAACTACATAAATATTTAAAGACAACGATAATATGAACTAGGATGTCAATATTTCAATAATTTCATCTATGTCCAATGCTCATAAAACCGAGTTGTATAAAAAATCACCTTAAATAAGAGTAAAATATAGAAAAAATATCAAAATAAGAGTTCAATATTTTTATTCTCCAAATAAGAATTAACAGTGCGGTAAGGTGTCATTCTACATTACATTTTACTATACCATTTGGTAATTTATATAGTAATTATTGATGCTGTAAATACATTTTAACTCCTATATTTCAAGAATAAAAACATAAGACTCCTATTTTGATATATTTTCAATAATTTACTCCTATAATTTTTTCACTATTGACGTTAGAAAAAAATTTTATGAAGTTAGTTTAAAGCTTAGAAGCTTAAATGGTGTTTTGAGAAATTGGATCGAAAGTTGAAGATGATGAATAGTGACTACGTCTCTCTTGCGTGTACACGGTAGCTACATACCGTTTAAACGGTACCAAGGTACCATGTCACGGTACCAAGGTACCGTCTCCATGTACCACACGACGAGAATTTTTATAGAACGGTACCATCAACCATTCGAACCCAACGGTCAACTGTTACGAATATTTTTAAGTTTGAAAATGCTATTTTTGAAGCTATAAAATCCTATTTTTGATATCAATCAATTATGATCAATATGAAAATGAATTCTAGTAATAAATATGATATTTTGATAAATTCAAGAACCCTATGTGATGTAAGACGATAAGATAGAGTGTTAACACTCGATACTAGGCCGTTAGTACTTGTTATTGGATATTATGATGATTATTATTCAATGTTGATTTTGATCAAAGCTTGATAAATATTCTAATTAAAATGATGATTATGAATGATTGAACAATGTTTAGAAATGAATGTAGTGATAATTATGAAAATAATATGTTGTGTTAAGGGTATCTAGAAAAAACTCTAAGATATACCCATATTGATATTAAATTTGAAGGCTATCTAGAAGAACTCTAAGATATACCCATATAACTAATTTAGATAATTAATGTTAATTATTAAGGATATCTAGAAAAACTCTAAGATATACCTATGTGACCAATTCAATAATCTGGGTTAAAACGTACTTACGGGATCCAAACCAAACTTGAGGATTACTCGTTTGGGGATATCACCCACCCGACAGTTCACTGTTCGGTTGGTACAGGATCCATAAGACTCGTAGAATGGATCATTGATTCTTTTATTCTGCCTTAAACTATTAGTAGTTTAAGAGCCCGATTAGAAATATTGTCTTAGACTAGTTATAGTTTAAGAGCTCAGTTATCAATATGAATTTGACCTTAGACTAAGAATAGTTTAAGAATATTCTTATGATTTGGGATTAGCTTAGAGTAAGTTAAGAGCAATTATTTGTGATAAAACTTGATACGAAATTATGATCATGAATATTGTGATAACAAAAATGACATGTGATTATTGTGAACTATGGACTGATTCTTATATAAGTTTGAATGATGAACTTTAAGAATTGACTATGTTCATTATCATTGTTAAATTAACAAAGACAGATTTAAATATGAAAAAACGAATATTTGAACATATATGTGTGATTGGTAATGTTTAAGAAATTATTTTGTGAATTCTTTGTTGTGCCATGGTACCACTCAGCTTCATTGTTGAGCGTGTAAACTTTTTCATCTTTCTACACGTTCGTAGGTATGAGAGAGAATAAATACAGAGCCTATTTTGGAGAATACTGAAATGGAGGTGATGCGTGGACGTGCACAAATATACTATTTTACTAAATGATTTTATCACATGGGTTGACCATACTGTTGTACTTTGCAAATTGCTTCCGCACTATTTTAAATAATTTTACTCCGATGTAATTATGAAATATTTTGCACAATTGTTTGAAATAAAATTTTTAAATGTTTGAAATTTTTAATATTTTTGTCCGAAAGAGGCTGCAGACCTGGATGGATTAGGGTGTTACAAGATGTTACTATTCAATCAAAGACTTCTTTTGGCCATCATATGGGAGGGTGGCTAGCTCCTATTTTATGTGAGAAATTAGTCATTCTTTGAAAGATAATAAGGGTGATTTTGGCCATGTGGTAGGAAAAGGAAGTGGATAACATTATTTGGCTAAACAAAAGACTTTAAAGGATATGATAAAAATAAGACACTAAAATTTTATTTGTATTCATTAGTCTCATTTTCGGCCAAAGCTTCAAAATGAAGGAGAAGACTTTTGGTTAATAAAGAAGAAATGAAAGAGTTTTGAATACTTTGATAGTGGTGGTTTTTGGTGGAGCTATCCAGGGATATAATATACTCCCCGAATTCAAAGAAAATTTGTCCTCAAACTTTTACATAACCATAGAGGATTGAGGGTGATTGAAGAATTCTGAGATCAAATCGAAAACTTAAAGAAATATTAACAATGAGGTTCTCTCCAGAAGTAGTTGGTACCCCATTGTGTAATTTTTAGAGTGATCTAATCTCGTTGAAAAGAATTCGCCTCACACATACTTCAATGATGAAATAAGATTCTCCTTCACCAAATATATGATAATACTATGGGAAAATAACTTAGAATATATAGCATTCGGTGTAGCTTCCTCTACAACAACCTCTTTAAAGAAGTCTTCAAAAATAAGGAGAGAATCATTTTAGTTTGATTCTTCTCGAGCCTTGGAAGATGATTCTTTTACAAAAACGTCATCTTCATCTTGACATGAAAATCAAAGACATCTATGTTCCTCTTTTCTTTGTCGTCTCGTTGGGACTCTTCCTCGTTCAAGAACTCTTGGATTTTTGTGTATGGTTATGGACATAGCCACAACTCATGTAGCAACTTAGAACATGCCCTTATAAGATGGCCTCATTTGCAAAGATAATCTCTAGATTTTTAGGCATCTTTGGAAGTTCATATCTCCTCACAAGAGATTGGAATGATGTGATTATAGATCTCCAAGCTAGATACTGAAGTCCTTTTATACATATCAAAATATTCAAAAGCGTTGGAAAAGCTTTGGTTACTCTTTCAAGAAAAAATCAGCAAGGTAGTCAGGATACAAGCAGAATTTTGCCATCAACTTTGAATGGGCGTATCTCACGAACCACTAGGGGTGTAAACGGATATTAATCGGATCGGATTTGCCATTACCAAATCTGTATCCGTTTATTTCTGTCGGATATCGAATTCGGATACGGATCTTGACGGATCCTGAAAATCAAAACCGTATCCGCATCCGTCGGATATCGGTCGGATATCGGATATATCCGTATCCGTTTCTAATTTTTATATTCAAATTAAACAATATTTTAATTTTAAATTAGATTAAATTCAAACTTCATTAAATCAACTATAATTTGATATGGGATAATTATTTTCTTTGTTTTCATGATTTATGATATTCTACGATAACTTCATATGATAAAAAGATATACACAACACACATATACACATATTTTTATATGTGTGTATATATTTTTATGTGTCTACACATTTATTTTGTATATAAAAATGTCTTATATTTTGAAATATCAATAGAGAAACAAATTATATAAACATAAAAAATTAAAAAGAACTATATATAACGAATCGGATATCTGGATAAACGATTATTTAAACGGATGCATATTCGGATCGGATTTTATACGGATCGGATATACAATTACCAAATCCGTATCCGTTTAGTAATCGGATATCCTTAATCGGATACGGATAATATCCGTTTAAAACGGATGCGGATATTTCCTCTTTAAACGAATACGGATGCGGACGGTAATCGGATTTTTGGCTATCCATTTACAGCCCTACGAACCACAAGTCGGAATTGAGCAAAACTCGCGCAAAATGAAGTCAACACCTTGCAATTTCAACTATGAAGATTTTACTTTGAAATATGATGTGTAATATCCTCCATGGTCAATTCTTTACACTGAAAATTTCAAGAAGAAATCTTCTGAAGCCTTGTCTTGCAACACTTGCATTTCTTGGTCCTCGGGGTAGTCGTTTGAGACTTAAGAAAGTCATCAAAACTAGGCTCTGATACCAAATGTTATAAGTGAACAATAGGTCTTATGAGGTTGGTAGCTTAATGGTAGATTTGTGGAGGAAGTGGATGAGAAGTGATATAGGGCGAAAAATGGAAGGTGTTGTAGGAGTTTTTTTCTTTGGTGTTTTTATGAAAGAAAAGAATAAGTTTAGGAGAGAAATGGAAGGCAAAAAAAATTGCTGAATGAAAATAGGAAGGGATAAACCAAATTGATGTTAAGAGATGTAAAAAACTCTTATCTTAACTTGGAATTAAATCTAGAATCTAAAATATAGAATTAAATAACTAGAACCTAAAGCTCACACTTAAGAATTAGATATTTGGCTAAAATAACCTCACACTATTTTAATGAATTACTCAAAGAGTAAAATAAGGAAATCTTCATTGATTAAAGTATGTTTACAAGGCCATGCATAGGACCAGAATATACATAGGCAATACTACAAGGGATGTTTCCTTACACTTTCCTACAAATCAAATGAAATAGTATCCTTGTATTATCCTCTCATTTGAGTTGAACTTCCAAGATACATCTCTTAATTTTGGGCTGATCTTCTTTGGTATTATTAGGGGAGAAATTTTGATCGTTTAGTGGTGAGAAACAAGGTAAAGACATTAGGTAAAGAATCATCGACTTTAGTGACAAAAATTGACGAATTGTACTATTCATTTAAGGACATTCTCCTTTGAATTTTCGGCCAACACATGTGGGAGATCATTTGGATTTGATTTTGTGTATAAAATGACTCACTTTTGGAAGATCACTAAGGGCAAATTTTGGCCATGTGACAGGAAATAAAGACAGAGACTTTGGTGTCACAAAATGACAAGCTATTACTATTCAATTAAAGACTTCTTTTGACCATGATGTGAGAGGGTTACTAGCTCTTGTTTTATGTGTGAAATAAGTCATTCTTTGGAAAATAACAAAGGTGATTTTGGCCATGTGGTAGGAAGAGGTAGTGTAAACATTATTTGGCTAAACAAAAGGCTTTTAAAGGATAAATATAAGACACTTAGGTTTTATTTTTCTTATTTGGTCTCATTTTCGACCAAGATTTTAAAATGGATAGGGAATAGTTTATTTTGGTTAATCAAGAAGAAATGAAAAGTTTTAGATTTTTTGAGAGTGGTGGTTTTTGGTGGAGCCGTCAGGGGATAAAATAATGTTGCCCAAAAAATATTTGAGGAAGAAAGTGGGGAAACAAAAAGAAAAAACACATGAATAAGAGTTTAGATAACCACAAGAAAAATATTCTAATTTTGTGTTAATTCTTATTTGAGGCTATGTGTGTGTGTGTGTATAGACACACACACATATTTAAAATTACTAAAACAGTTTTTCCTAAATTTTTTTATGTTTTTTATGAGATAACTTTTTATAAATTTTATAGGAAGGGTCCCGTTTTTTAATTTTGGCAATGTCCCATAAAATGTCAAGAAGGACACTGTTGACCTCTCTAATCTCTATAACTATTTTTTTTCTGCATGAAGAGAGTTTGATGACCAATCCAGAGAATTATCGTAACAACATCTCTCTTACTCTAGATCAATTCATATGTTAATGTTATTACTATTATTCCAGTGAACTAAAATCCATTATTATTATTATTAGGGATGCATGAGTAAAAAGTTTAGCCGAAGCGGGACTGTGCTGAGCGGTAGTGAGACCAATACTCTTTGACAAGCTGTCCATAGAGTGATCCCTCTGTCTTCATTAACTTCATTGGTTCATCATACTCCACAAGTTTCCCTATACATTTCAAAATCAGAACAGAATCACAAGACTGTTAAACGCAGAAAAACCAGCTACCATACACGTAGAGAGAGAGAGAGAGAGAGAAGGAATTCAAAAAGGTTATCTCACCATCACTAATGGCAAGAACCATTGTGCAATCCATAACGGTGGGTATCCTGTGAGCAACTGTGATGACCGTGCAATCAGCGAATTCTGTCCGGATTGTTTTCTGTAGAATCATGTCTGTGGCGTTGTCAATTGATGCAGTTGCTTCGTCAAGCACTAAAATCTTGCTTTTCTTCAACAGCGCACGCCCAAGGCAGAACAACTGTCTCTGTCCCATGCTCCAGTTTGATCCATCTTCCACCACTGAGACACAAGCTCTGTGCTGTTAGTTTGCTTTGAGCACAACAAGGCTTTTTCACAAGACAAGCAAAGAGACATACATACCCACAGAGTTGAGCCCTTTTCCTTTCTCCTCCACGGCCTCCTTAAGCTGGCACTTCTCAAGAACCTTTTTGGGGGGAAATGTTTCAGTTGACAAAAAAAAAAAAGAACAAAACCAAAATAAATGCATAAATGGTAGAAATGATAGCATATATATACCTCCCATATTTGCTGGTCAGTGTGCTGACAGAGTGGATCAAGATTGTATCTCACAGTTCCACTAAAAAGGGTAGGGTCTTGCGGAATGATCCCAAAGCGAGACCTCAAATCACAAAGTCCAATCTTAGAGATGTCAATTCCATCCACCACAATCCTACCACCTGCTGGCTCAACCAGACGGAAGAGTGCACCAATAAGGGTAGTTTTCCCACTTCCTGTCCTACCTACAATACCAATCTTATGTGCTCCTTCAAAAGTACAACTAATTCCTCGTAGAACCAGTGGACTACCTTCCCTGTACCGGATCTGTTTTCCCTATCAGTCATCAGTATGCTAATCTATGTAACCTCACACAGAGTAATTGCAGCAAAAATGTATGGAATTAATTACCTGCAAATCTTGAATCTCCACTCTCCCTCTTGTCGGCCAATTGACAGGAGGGCGATTCTTTTCAATGATCTCAGGAGCTTCGCTCGGTACATGCATGTACTGCTTTAGTCTTTCAACAGAAATGATATAATTTGCTATGGTGCACTGGTTCTGGATTGAATTAACGAGGGACATGTTTAGGGATAGACCATAAGATAATGCCATCCCAATCAAACCTGCAACATCATGGAAAACGTTTACTCAACAATAATGTGTGTGTTGTGTGTGACTATTAAAAAGGGTATGCATTATAGACATGTAGGCAGCAAACCTGAGCTGAAAGTCCCGAGTGGAAGCAAAACCATGCAAAGCGCAGATGAGGCAAGAACAGTCGCGCTGATTGTTTCTAGCCTTAGAATCAACCACTCATTTGCTGCAAAATTGTGGAAAAAGGGACTAGCATTTACATCAACTAGCTCGAGATTCTTCACAAAGAATCTATCCTCCTGTTCAAATGCTCTAATTGTCATTGACCCAGCAAGAGATTCAGCCAAGTGGTTTGCCACAAATGATTTGGTAGTCCCATTAATTCGCATAAGTTCTTTGGCAGAGGAAAAGTAGTATCTCTGTTGTCAGGGCAACCCATCAGTTCAACTAACACTGAAACTAGGCATATCATCGGGATTATTCAATAAGAATCCTAAATTATTACCTGTAACTGAATGGCAAGATAAATCATTGGTATGGATACAAACAGGACTTGCCATGTAACAAAGGCTAGCACAATAAGATTAGAATAAAAGTTCATGGTTGCTCCAAATGCAAAAATCAAGTTAAATGGAACATCGAGATCAACAACACTCAGATCAACCGACACCTACAATGATGACAAAAAGTGTTATAAACATATAAAACCTAAAGACTTCATGAGTTTACATCCCAGACATCATTATATGCATAAAAACATACCCGGCTGAGTATCCTTCCTAATGGTGTGGAGTCATAAAATGACATGGGTGCTCGAAAAAGAGAGGTTAAGAGTTGTGAGAACATAGAATGTGATGATTGCAAACCCAGAGTGACTGTTGATATAGATCTAGTGAGCAAGAATATCAGTGAAATGACGCCAATTAGCAAGTACACTGCAATAAGCTTTATAGTAGTAACTTTAGAATTTTCAACACTAGCAGCCATCCATGAGTTTTGTAATACTTGTCCGATCACAAATATAATGTGTGACAACACAGCCAAAGAAAAGAACAAGTAGCCCTTGTTCTGACTTAGATAGTGCAAATAAGGCTTTAGTCCAATGTCCCCTACTTCCCTCTCTTCTTTCTTAATAAGCTGATCCCCTGTGCAGTATTCAGCCTGGTTTTCAAGTGGGGTCGTTCCAATATCTCCAGTAGATATTTCATTCATTTGTAAAGAAGTAGCCTCTGCTAGCTTTTCCGAACCGGCAATCTGTTTATGTGCTGCAACCAATCCCTGAAATTCTTTGCTCATAGCCAATAACTGATGATAGGGGGCTCCTTGTAAAATTTGTCCATCCGACATCAGCTATTAATATATGTGCCAGTACAGAAAATAAATTGATAAGCTCTCTGTTTATTTAATTGAAAATTCACTAGTAAATCTAATTTCAGAAAGAGTTGCAAAGATAAACAAACCAGGACAATATCAAATGCGGGAAGAAAATCAACTTGGTGAGTGACAAGCAAGACAGTCTTGCGTGAGAGAGCTTCCATGACATAGTCCTGTTATAGGCTCAAATCAGCTTTCGTTTAGAGAAGAAAAACTAATAATCAGTATGCAGGGTCTTAAAGTAATAACATTGAATAGGCTTGCAGCAGTATGTGCATCAACAGCACTGAAAGGATCATCCAAAAGATAGATATCAGCATCTTGATATAAAGCACGAGCAAGTTGGATACGTTGCTTCTGGCCACCACTGAGATTAACTCCTCTTTCTCCTATTTCAGTCAGATCGCCATAAGGAAGTTGCTCCAGATCCTTTACCAGTGAGCATTTCTCCAAGGTTTCCTGGTATTTTCGGCTGTCGAATGCAGAACCAAATAGAATATTCTCTCTTATGGTTCCTGTCTGAATCCAAGCTGATTGGGAGACATAGGCAATTTTCCCATATACCTCAACCTGTTAAGATATGTAATGTTAAAAAAAATTGTCAAAATTGTAGAAAGCCAACAAAATGATATGTGCATGACCGCTATTGAAAATTTGACCCAATGATGCTTATCTTTACGATGCAGTGAACGGTATAGGAACTAGAACTTACAATTCCTTGGATGCTTGGGACTTCTCCTAGAATTGTTGCCAGAAGAGTAGTTTTTCCCGAGCCCACCTCCCCGCAAATAGCAATTTTATTGCCTGGCAAGACATCCAAAGTAATGTTTTGAAGTGTATGCTTTAAAGGATTCACTTCCCACGAAATATTGGCTGACCTGAAACATACTGCATAACTAGCTGTATTGTGAACATAATGCTTCCGCCTCACATTAGCATTCTCGAGCTCTGGAGCCTCAAGAAATTTGATGATTCTTTCAAAAGAAACTTTTGCTTGAATCACTACACCAATAACATCTGGAATCATTCTTACAGGATCTTGAACCAGGCGAAGAGTTGCTACAAAGGTAAAGACATTGCTTGCATGCAATGGGACTCCAAGAAAGTAGCAAGCTCCAAAAGTAGCCGTTGAGACTAAGACGGGTGAGGACCAAAAGAGAAAGCTATTATATGCTTTGCGCATTTGAACTGCTGATAACCACTTTTCTTCTACTTTCCTCAAACTCTCAATGACATTTTTGAAGTGACTTCCCCATGCATACACTTTCAAAACCTTCATATTCACAAGAGCTTCTGACATAGCCATAAGCCTCTCATCTTGGGCATCCATCAGCTTTGATTGGAATTTATGTTGCAATTTTGCAAGCGGAGCATTACAGAGAACTGTTAGTATAATTACCATCAAGGATGCAAAAGTTGCAATCCCAACAGCCTGAAAGAGAATTGCAAGTGCGAAGCAGAGCTGAAGACTTGTAGTCCATATTTGATGTAACCAAAATGGGAATTCACCAATTCGATAAGCATCCACAGTGACATAGTTCATAATCTCACCAGCAGAATGGGTTAGCTTTGAAGCATTGGATAATCTCATTTGCTTCTTATATATGGCTGCTGTGAGCAATGACCTGACTTTTAAACCAATTAGTCTGCTTCTGAAGTACCACTGTCTCTGTGACAAAGATTCGAGGCACTTTGAAATGAAAAGCAGTAATGCCAACACATATCCTTCATATTTAAAACTAGTGTTCCCTTCAGCGACCTCAATGAAGGAATTGAGAATCATTGGACCAGCAGAAACAGTAATGACCTTCAGAAGTGCAAAAAATCCGGACACAAAGAGCTCCTTCTGGTGGCACAAGACTATTGTCCTCAGGATCGAAGGTTGGCCCAAAGGGTCCAGCATTTTCTGTTTATTCAGTACTTCCATAAACATCAAGTAACATGATTCTGCCCTATCCGGCTTACGCAATTTGGGTATGTCTCTATCCTCAATAGTTTTTTCCCTGCCCAGTTTCATCAATGGATTCAACCACCAAAATGTGATTGTACTCAATGTCCCAGCTCCAGCAAACTTACTCACAGATCCTACATGATCAACTTTGTTTCTGCCAGTGCCAGTACCATTTAACAGAGCATAAAGATCACTATCTTCAAATCTAGAGCTCTTGTATGTCTGTAGTAACAATATACTTGCTCCTATGATAGACAGTACATCTAAAGCCATCTTAAATGGTGCTTCTTTATAAACAATAACAATCACAAGAGAGAAACAAAAAGCAATTCCAGTGAAGACAAAAGCAAAAATGGTCAAGAGCTTAACTAAGGCATCCGAAAAATATTTTCCACGGAGGGTCACAGTTAAACTAAATAATAACCATGTCGTTCCATGAAACAAGAATTTTAACCACCAATGTATAGGTAACATGCTTTTCGTTTTCCTCACTTCCTCTTGTAAAGTCCAAATTCCCAGTGACAAATATATCAAGCCTACTAAGCCATTAAAGGTGGACGATATCAACTGCAACCAACTAATACCATGCGTACTCATACGTTTTGATGTGGACTTGGACAGTGAGGCGAATAGAAGCATGAGCAAAATAATAACATCAAAACTTATGACCAACACACTATTGATACAGGAGGAAGAGTGGGTAACAAAGACCAAATCAGCAACACATGGGTTTCCATTCTGATGGATGCAATCTGGCGTGCCGCAGAACAACGACCAAAGCTTCTCCATCACTTGTTTAACTCTCACTGCATATCCAGTTTATAGCAATCAAAGTGTTCATGTCAGGAAAATTTTTTAAAGTTTCTGATATATCAGCTAAAGAACTTGCCTCACAGAAACATAAATACGGAACACATCTTTGTATAGAATGCAATCCCATCCATTAAAAAACCAAAGAGCAAAATAGAGAAAGAAAAATTGTCTGCTGTTTAATTTGGGACAACGAAGTATGTACTAGTAAATAATGGCATATTAAATCAAGATTTATTTAGGATTGAAGTGAGAACATGAGAATTGAAAAGCAGTGTAAACAGAGAAGATGGTCAGCGAGATCCAAACAGGAAACTGCAGTTGATGAATATTATAAACACCAACAACAACCTAGCTGGTTTCCACGAGAGTAGGGTTTGGGAAGGGTGTGTGTATGCAAACCTTACCCCTACTTGAAAGTAGAGAGGCTGTTTCCAAAAGACCCCCGGCTCAGGTAACACGGAATGACGCATAACACAAGAACACAGAATACACATTAAGCAGTGAAAAAACTAAATAACTGAGGGAAGGCACAACAAATATAAAGCACCAAGCATATGAAACACACAGCTACAAGTGCAAAGCTACCTTCAAGCCCTAAATGCTTACCTAACTACCCTAATCCTAGCTCTCCAACGTTCCTATCTAAGGTCGTGGTAGCGGTTTGTGTGAGTTTGCATGATTTTTTTAATGTGAAAAGCCTAGTATCCAAAAAATTTGAAAGAGTATTTTTTTGCAAGGCAAAAAGTTGTTCTAGAAAACTACTCCCTTCCTTCAGAATTAAGTTTTTTAAAAGAGTCAGTGCTAGGGAGACACCAAAGTGGTGACACCACTTTAATCCCATGTTTCATACACACACACAGGTCGTGTGCACACATACCATTATTGTTTGTGTGTCTGTGTGATACATGGGGTCAAAGTGGTGTCACTACTTTGGTGTCCCCCTAGCTTTTTTGTTTCAACAATTGAATGGGTGTGTGGGCACATTTATTAGTAGAAGTAAAAATGTTTGGTGGTTGAGTTTGTGGAGAGAAAAAATATGTGAACCTTGAAAAAAAGAACTTTTTTATTACACAAAGACAATAGTATTCTCTACGTTCGAATTTAGTTGTACACTCTCTAAAAAAATATAATTTTAAGAAATGAGTGCAAATTGTAAAAAAAAAAAGTTTCTCTAATGATTTTGTCGTCCACTCATAATGCACATAACCTAATGTCAAAATTAACATAATATCTTTGGAGAACAAAACAAAAAACAACCGAGAATTGAATCCCACAAAAGTAGGGTTACGCAGACCTAACCCCTACTCGAAAGTAGTGAAGTTGTTTCCAATAAAGTGACAACTAATTCAAGACAAACAAAAACAAGAAAGTGAACATGTGAAGATGTGAATCCAGACACGGGAGCAGTCTTTACCAAACATTTATAATACGGAGTAGCTAATAGCTCTTTAACTAACCACTTATCTTAAAATTACTCTGCCATTACAAGAAAAAAAGTCCTAATATTTTGCAAAAAATAAAAAATAAAATAAAAGACACTCATCCTGGTTTCAGACCCAAACAATAGTTGCCGCCAAGAAAGGAAAGAAATCACATTATTACTTTAGTAGTATTAAATGCTCTAAAGAAAACCTGGCGAAAGTATGAAAATTCATTGGCCAAATGCCATCAAACTAACCAATCTGAGTATCTGAGAGTATGGGTGCTGCAGCAGCATACAGTATCCTATGGCCGTGGGATGTTTTTGAATGATGAACGTATTAAAGATACATAGACGAGTTAGCGCAGAATTTGCTCTTATTTCGCGTCATTGCTGACGGCCCATCAGTCTGGGGAGGGGGCGAGGAGCCGAGAACAAATCATTGGTGTCGTCTCTCCCCGGAGACGTATCCAGATGGAATACTTTAGGCCAGTTTGGTGAGAGACGCGATATGTGTTTCCATGTCTCCATAAGAAGTGCTAGAAAAAAAGATGAGAATATTTAAAAAATGGTACTCAATAATTGTATGTTTTTTTTAAATTAGTCATTAAAAATAATTAATTCCAAATATGGTATTTCTTAATTGAAAATAATGCTTAATTCAGTCTTCCAACTAACGATCGTCAAATGACAAAACGATATTAAACGTTATACTATTTTTCCAAAATGATACTCTGACTGTGTATTTTCTCAAATTGCCACATTTTCAAAATAAATACGGAGTATACATTAATTATTGAAAAATACTTCAAATTCTATAGGATGACAATATAATACTTAAAACTATAAATACAATTTTATAAATTTAAAAGTAAAAATTTTCGATTATTTATAATTATCTAGAAAAATAGCATGTAAATAAAATGTTTAATAATAGGTAAAGAAAATCACCCTAAATAAGAGTATAATATATTACTCCTATTTAGGGTGATTTATTCAACATATATTAAATATTTTGTTTACACGATATTCTTTTAAATAATTGTAAATAATGTAAAATGTTACTTTCAGATTTATAAAATTATAGTTGTAGTTTTTAGAATTATATTATCATCCTATAAAATTTAAAATAATTTTCATAATTAATGTATTTTTATTTCGAAAATTGAGAAAACACCCAATTATAAAGTACCATTTTGGAAAAATAGTATAAGATTTAACGTCTTTTAACGCCGCTTTAACGACTGCTGGTCGGGGGATTGAGCTGGGATTGAGCTGAGCGTTATTCTCAATTACCGAGTACTATTTCGGGAATTATTTAGTTTTGAATAGACCTGGAAAATTTTGACCCGACCCGTTATTAATCTGAAACCCGACCCGAAATTAGCGGGTTTTGAACATTGATTTTGCGACCCGAACCCGAAGACCCGTTAAATTTTCGGGTCAGAACGGGTCGGGTCGGGTTTGACCTGACGGGTTATGCACTTAATTGCTTATTTTTATTGCTCCCTCTCTCTCTTTATATATATATATATATATATATATATATATTTTGGTTCTGGTGAGAATGCGATCTTAGGAGAGAAATGAGAATGAATCTGGCGCTTTAGATTGTGAGATCTAAGGGTTGGGATTGCATCAAAATTAGATGCACCAAAATGGTTTAAAAATGCATCACGTCAAAATGCGTCAAAATCCTTCGAAAATGCACTGTCTGAAAATCTGAGCGCAGGATGCAATCTGAGCCGCACGATGCATCAGATCCAACGGCTAGATTTTATTCTCATTTCTCTCCACAAGGTGCATTCTCACAGGAACCGGCCCCTATATATATATATATATATATATACATATATATATATATACATACATATATATATATATATACATACATATATATATATATATATCTATATATATATATATCGTTCCTTCACCGTTCGTCGATATTAGATACCGACTCAATCAAAATGGTGACAAGACATAAGATCGATAGTGAAATTTTTAATCATGTTTCATCGTCTTCAATTGCTCCTACGTGTAACTCAAGTTTTAATTCTTTTCTTTTGTTTTGGTATGGCGCAAAAATCTCAATTTTTTATAATGCATATATATTTTTGGGAATGTTGAAAGAATCTTCAATTTTTTTTCATCTAATGCAATTTTTTTGGTATGCTACAAAAAGGTGGTTTTTTTTGGGTATATTGCAATTCTCTTTTTGTATGTTGCAAATAGAATTGCAAACTTGTATGGTTTTGTTCTTTGTTTTGAATAATGCTCGGATCACATGATCTCTAAATAGCAAAAATTTTAATTTTTAAATACGTCTCTTAACCCGTTGGATCAATCCGAACCCGACAACTCTGGGTCATGAACAAAAACTCTTAGACTCGAACCCGAAGTGACCCGAACCAGATTATAGCGAACCCAAACCCGACCTGATCGACCGTTTTGCCATGTCTAGTTTTGAAGTCTAATTTGGGAAAAACATATAGTTATTGAGTATCATTCTGAGAATTTACTTTAAAAATAAATTTGAATTCTACACATATATGTTGAATGAATTTGAGAGATGTCAATATAGGAATTTGATATGACTACCCTTGCCTACCATTGTCACAGCCAATCACCCTTATTGGTGTTCACGTCTGCTAATCATTAATTAAATTATGATTTTAAATTTCTTCAAAAAATCTCATTTTAGGTTTCAAAACTTATATTATTTCTCTCTTATATCTAAGTCTATATCATTTCATATTTTGTGTGAACACATACTCTTAGGGCCTGAGTGGTTGGATGGGAGGAAAGGAACAGTGCAAAGCTTACCAATGATCACTGCAGAGCTCGCCATGTTTTTTAATACTTTAAATTTTTTAAAATTTGAAGTTTCAATACTCATCTAATCTAGTTACGAAGCTCACCATTCCCCATCACAAAGCTCACCAAACATATAAACAAAGCTCACCACAATTTTATACCAAAACTCACCATTTCTTTAAAATATAAAATATTAAAATAGGACCACCAGTGTAACGCCCCAAAGCATACTCTAAAATTTATTATTGAATTATTACTCAATTAAATAAACTTGTTTTAATTAAAATAAATTATTGTTGGGCTTTAGACCGAAATGAAATATGTTTTGATATTTAATATGACAATCTGGATAAATCTCATAGAGATAAATCTAATATGTTGACTATTTGTCTAGTCTTGATTGGGAACCAGAGTATAGACCCAAATAAGAATAAATAAAGAAATTGAATAATAAATTTCATTATTATTGATATTATAATAATGTGACACTGTATATAAAAGTTTTGATTGTAATTTTTGGTATTATATGTTAGCATTTTTTTTTTTGTTAAGATAAAAACATGAATGTTTTATTTTAGTTATTTTCCTATATTTTTCTCATATATTAATCTTTCACCATTTCCGTTAAGAATCATTGGAACATTATTAATTTTGTATTAATTTTTTTTAAAATTATTGCGGGGGGAGAAGAGTAATTGAATTTTAATTTTTTTCAAACTAATATTTTTAATCATAGAGTCATAGGATCGCTAATCTAAAATTTTATTTTTTAATAAAACAAGAAAGAAGAATCAATTTTTGTAATCAATGCTAGGAGGTCGTTTTTTGGCTAATCTTAGTTAATGTGGGTGATAAAAATCATCCTTTTTTAATCATAGAATTGTAAGATCAATTATTCAGTTTTTTTTGAATTAATGTGAGGGAAAAGAATAAGGATCACTAATGTTTTTTCTATTAATTTATCCAAATTCTGTAAACCTACATCATTTATATTTGTTATTTAAATTATATGCCCCATGAAAAAGGCAAGTCATTTTTAATAACCCATATTACAAAATCGGATGGCAATCCAAATGGAAAACGACGCCCCTTTATAGGAACACAGTCGTGCACCAAAGGTTGAACTCCTACCTTGACGTTATCCAAAGCTGAAATAATATCTTCATTCCCACACTGATGCAGTGTTCCGATTTTACATGAACTATTTACATGAATTCCTACCTTGACGTTATCCATACCTGAAATGATATGATTATATTATTTTATGGAATGACTAACGAAAATAAAAAAAAAAGAATAAAGTTTGACTCTGTAAATAATAAAAATTAATTTAATTTGAGACGGAGCGAGTACACGCTAGGGATCCTTTGGCTTTTACAATACGTGTTCTTCTTGTTGAGGAGATTATCTCATCCATTATTTCTTGATTCTTGCAACGAGTTTAATGTTTAGATCTTTTAATTGCTAGAAGCTACGTACATTAGGATAGATCAAGGCATAATGTACTAAAATTGACCTCCACAAGCATAGAGTCACGATCACACAAAAAAAAACGCTACAAAGTCAGAGTGTACATATATTTATTTACATCTCAGTCTGTGCAGAGGCAGTTTTAGAAAGCTAAGACTAAACAACAGCTTTACGTTTTCAGTCTTATCCCCTTGCAGACAACACATCTAACTGCTTTACATGCCTAGATGAAGAATCCGGCGGTCTAGACACTTTGGTAAGAGTTTGGGTGTAGAGGACATCTTCTTGCCTTGGTGGATAGACCAAAGAATGATGTTCCTTGAAACCAGCTTGCTGCATTCGCATTAATGCTAGCACACTAAATGCAACCAGAGCAGCATTTCCTAGAATCCCACCCGCAAGATCGAGCCTAAGGGACTTCTTTACAAAATCGAAACTAGAAAAGAGAACATTGAGAAGAATATTTGAGCACTTCCCTTTGGTTTCTAAGGAATTCTCACCAGGGGACCTGGGTGCAGAACCAAAAAGGCTCTCAGTGGAAACAAAATGTCTCTCCTCATGAACATCTCCAACCAATTCTTGAGCTTCTTCAATGAACTTGTACCTTTTGCCTCTATGATCGGCCAATCTCATTGCAAGTATAACACGGCTCTGCTCCAAGCGAGCAAGTGCAACATCTCTTTCCACTCGTTGCTGTGCTTGCATGTTCTGCAAAATGGGATACTCACATGGTCCATAAAGTTTGCAAGAATAACAAAACCATAATTAAATGAAATATTTAGTTAATTTTCACTATTAACTTTTTTTATTGGAACATAATATTTGAACTATAACATAACTCAACCGCTTATCAAACACAACAGCAACAAGTTCTATAAGCCTGGGAGAGAAAGACAGGTTTTCATGT
This sequence comes from Cuscuta campestris, assembly GCA_900332095.2. Taxonomy (NCBI): domain Eukaryota; kingdom Viridiplantae; phylum Streptophyta; class Magnoliopsida; order Solanales; family Convolvulaceae; genus Cuscuta; species Cuscuta campestris. The sequence continues at coordinate 343,281 of OOIL02000624.1, read as the reverse complement.
TACAGCATTGCAAAAGAAAATCCTAAGAAATATCATGAGTTCCCCAATCTTAATTGTTCCACCATGGGTGAAAGTTGAGCACTGAACTCCATAATTAAGTTCAGAATATCATCTTCATATAAACCAATCTCTCAATTATAAAAATTAAAACAATGCGGCAACATCATCATGCAATTTTTTACCTTTCCTGGTTGTATTCACAGAGTACTTAATGCCTTCATATATCTATATGGTCCACTGAACTGGTAATTAAGAAGCGGGGTTTCAAATATCATGCATGAAATTCTTGTTAATTGTCACTCACTCACTCACTCCAAAGTACGGTTATACAATGAACAAATATAGTAGACAGCAACAACAACAACCCAGTTAAATCCCACAAGAGTAGGGTCTGGGGAGGGTGTGTGCACGCAGACCTTACCCCTACTCGAAAGTAGAGAGGCTGTTTCCAAAGAGACCCCCGGCTCAACGTCGAAAGTTGCATTGCTTGACTAACTGCTACTTCATTAATTAAAGAAGCGCAGACAGTTTAGAGATCCATTTTGATTTATTCCATCACACCCCAAAGCCAAAAAATGGTGAAATTTTGGCTCGATCGGAGATGATGGAAATGAACAAATATAGTAGATAAATAACAAATTGATAGAAGAATAGCCATTGTTTGTAATTGAATGCAAACCAAAACTTTCATCATAATACTTTCGAATTTTCCCATTCCATGAACATAAATAGAAAATCTTGATAGATTTAAAGCTTAGATTGTTATTGGTACAAGCTTACCATATAGTGATACAATACACTATTTAGAAAAATCACTATTCCATGGAAGATGACTTCAGATTTTGGATAAACCTAAATCAGCAACCAATGCAGGGCTATTCTCAAGAAAAACGTTCTTCCTAATTTTAAGCTTCATTTTTTTATATAAATCACAAATTACATACTATTGCTACATAAGAATCAGACCAGTCTTCTACACCCTCTGTCCTAAAACGTTCTTCCCAGCTTCTATTCACACAGTCAAACTTTAATACTTTCTTTACCTATTTTCGTTGGTTATTTGATAAGATAATACCCGGGTATAGTTTTGTCACCTCTTGTTTTGTGGAACTTTTGATGTAAATTTTAAATATATAAATTTTACACATACAATTGAATAAATTGAATTGAAAATAATGTCGGTCAAGCCTCGTAAATAGAAACGGGAAGAACGTTTTAGGATGGAGGGAGTATATGGTATTAAATTTGTTCAAACCGACACTATAAGGAGGATCATTGCACTTGGCAAGGCCAAGTTGAAAAACTAATAACATTGACAGTAAAAAAGGACGACTAAATCACTAAGAGTATGAGTGACGACTCTAATTTCTAATTTGAACCAGTAATCAAAAGACGCATAAGTAGAGACTCACATGGAATAATTCGAGTTGGTCCTCGAGATTTTCGAGGGCGGTACGGATAGCATTAAGACTTTTAGCTTCCTGAACAGACGGAGACTCATCATCCTCTTCGAGCGTAAATCCCTTAACGAAAACGAACCCAGCCGGCTTGTTTTTCTTCCGTCCGGCGCTCTGGTCGGAGCCGGGACCGGTTCCCTTCTGTGAACTGTGGTGGTAGTAGAAATCGTCGGGGTGGCGAGGCTTGCTGACGGAACTCCTCAGAAAGTGATCTCTGGAGATGGAATGGATGGCGTCGCTGAGCTTGTCGTGCAAATCCCAAATTTTCCCCAGCACGGCTTCAAGATCATTCTCTTCATCGATTTCCATTTCCCATTTCAGAGAGAAACAATGAAACACCGTCTTTCTTCTACCGTTACTAAGAACTAGGGTTTAGAAAGGTAAAATTTATACTCTCTCCCTCTCAAAAAAACTTCTCATTTTGATTTTTAAAGAAGGTAAGAGCATGTATTTTGGTATTGACTTTCTGCAAATACTCTTTGATGTGATGGATAAAGTACGATGCGATGAGTAGATTAATAGAGAAAAAAATATGAAAAGTGATCGAAAAACTAGCAAAGTGGATCGATCCACCCTGCTAGATCGATCACCTCAAGCTTGGATCGATCCAGAGTGCTAGATCGATCCCCCGAAATTTTGCTCCGAAAATATTTCCAAAAGTGCTATTTTTGAGCTCTAAAATCCTATTTTTGATACCAATGAATTATGATTAATATAAAGATGATTTCTTGAAATAAAAATGATGTTTTGACAACTAAAAGGACCTTACGTCATGCATGACGGTAAGCTAGGATGTTAACACTCGAAGCTAGGCCGCTATTTGTTATTGAATATTGTGATGATTATTACTAATGGATGCTTATGACGATGATTATTGATTGATGATTATGATGATTAAACCTTGATGAATATTCTGATTAAAATGATACTCCCTACGTCCGGTATTAATCTACCCATCTTGACTTTTCTCCATTTTTATGGAGAGTTGACAATGGGATGAAAATGTTCAAATTGCCCTTTTCTTTTACAACTATTACCACTGCCCTCACTAGCCTTCTGCCTTCCACAATCTCCGTGACTGCGTCCAATCTCATAGCTGCCGGCAGCCCCCCTCTGCCCCCACCCCCACCATTGCCAGCCCCCACCGTCCGCCAGCCCCACCATTGCCTTAGTCCCCACCACAATTTTCCCCAATATATTAGATCTATAAAAACTGAGTAGATCTCACCATCTTTGCCCACCTCGAGCACCATCACTGCAAGTCATACCACTGTATTAGTCGCCGTCATTGCTAGTCCTACCCAACCGCTGCCGCCACTGCCATATCAAAAATAGATCTATCCAAACCTGGCTGGAAGACAAATAAACAGGAGAAAAGAGAAGGAGNCAATATGAGTGAAGAGTGATAAATGAGTGGGGGTATTTTGGATAGTTTGTGTATAAAAAATTGAAATGGGAAGATTATTTCCGGACGAAGAAAAAGGAGAAACGGGAAGATTATTTCCGGACGGAGGGAGTAATTATGAATGATTAAACCTTGATGAATATTCTGATTAAAATGATAATTATGAATGATTAAACCATAATGAATATATTGATGACTGTGAAAATAATACGGAGTATGTATTGTTAGGGGTATCTAGAATAACTCTAAAATATACCCATATTGATGTTGATTTGAAGGGTATCTAGAATAACTCTAAGATATACCCAAATGACCATTATAGTTAATTGATATTAATTTTAAAGGTATCTAGAATAACTCTAAGATATATACCCATAGTGATGTTGATTTTGTAAGGTATTTAGAAGAAATCTAAGATATACCCATTTAAGTTAGGCCTTACGGGTATGATGCCCGATGATCAGGGTTAAAACGTGCGTACGAGATCCAAAAACCAAACTCGAGTACCTATTCATTTGGGGGTACCACCCAACCCAACAATAAACATTACATTGTCGGTTTTTGATGACCTTAAGCGAAGGTATGTTTAAGATTTTGAAAACCTCTTTTAAAAATTTGTATCTTAAACTAGGTCTAGCTTACGGGTTAGTTAGGAGTACCCTAAACTGGAATATAGGTTAAGAACCTTAAACTAAAATTCGTTTAAGAGTTGGTAAATATTAATGAGATTGGCTTTGTGTGTTGCGTCATGCAACACACAAGTTCTCAGAATCGATCCATGACTCGAATTGGAACAAACAAACAAATAACAGGTTGGGTACTGTTTGATAGGGTACCTTGATATTGTTTCACAGTACCTTGGTACCGTCTGGTCTGCGGCAAAAGTTCCTCAGTGGCAGTATCGGTCAACCGTTGGACAGTAGGACCCTACCGCTGACCGGCGAACACTAGAGACCATAGGCGACTTTTTAATCAAAACTTTATCAATTAATTTATTCTAATATTCATGGATCTACTAATACACAAATCACATAATTAGAGTAAGAAATCATACCTGGACTCTTTTTCATCATTTAATCAATTTATTTTTTTTAAAAATCACAATTAAATGATACTCCCTCCGTCCACAAATAAACGTTACATTGCGCGTTACGATGTTTGACTGAAGTTATTTTCAAATCATTTTATATGAAAAATGGTATAAAATTAAAAAATAAAAAATACATATTAAAAAACTAAATCAAAAGATCTACAAAATTAGAGGTGACATGACTATATTATTTTATCAAATGGGTGACGAAAATAAGTCAACAAAGTGAATAAAGTTTGACCCTTTGAATAATGAACGTAAAGTTTATTTGTGGACGGAAGGAGTATAATAAAATAATTTACATAACGTATCTACGATTGACTATGTATACGAACCAGCGGTCAAATACTCAAATTCTCTCTTTTTTTCTTTTTCCCTTGCAATCAGCTAATACTCCGTATTCGTTTTCTTACTCTTTTTTTTCTTGTGTGCAACATATTTGTATAGAGTAATTTACCTAAATAGGACTAAAACATAATGACTTTCTCAAAATAGGATCATATCTTTTTATTTCTGAATGTAGGACCTTTAGTCATTATTCTTTAGTCATTATTCAAGTAATGTCTATCATTGCTGGGCATTATTCCTTCCACGAAGACATTATTAAGTCCTATTTAGGGAATAAAAAAGTTTAAGTCCTAGATTAGGAAAGTTATTATGTTTTAGTCCTATTTAGTACAAATTTCACATTTGTGTATACATATAATAGGGGGTTTGGGGGTTTTTTTGGGTAAATTTCACCAGTGGTATCTGAACTTTAGTTGGAATTTCAAAGTGGTACCTAAACTTCAAATCTTTTCAAAAAAATCCCTGAACTCACACATTCTTTTCACTAAAAGTCCATTTACCCGTTTCCAGGTTAACTTCCAGTCATTTGGATCAAATTAGAATTTTAAATATTTTAAAATTTTCAATTTGACCCCACTTCTAATTTTCTTCCCTCCCACTCCTGCCTGCACACCGCCGTCATCCTCTCGCCGCCGTTGTTGCACCACGACTCTGCCGCCGCCGCCCCCTTTTCTCCTCCCTGCACCTGTCGGATTTCGGCCTCAGGTACGCCGCCGCCGCCTTCCTCTCTAACACCGCACTCTTCCACCCTTCTCCATTTCTGCCCCTCTCACAGAGCTTCCAGCTCTGTGTTCTTGTTCAGAGCCTCCCGTATTTCCATCGCTTCAGTAAAAATCGAATCTTTGGTTCCCATCACCAACCTCATTTCTTGGTTCAGAGCGCGGCGATCCATTCTCTTTTGTTCCCCAGTGGCCCTCGCTAGCTAGCTGCCTTTTCAATTCCCCCATTAAAAATCCAATCTTTCCACTTTGGAAGCTCTGTTGAGAGGGGCGGAAATGGAGAAGGAAGGGTGGAAGAGCGCGGCGATGGAGAGGGAGGCGGCGGCGCCGTCCCTGGAGGCCGAAATCCGACGGGTGCAGGGAGGCCGAAATCCGACGGGGCCGAAATCCGATTCGTGGGTGCGATGACGGCTGTGTGCAGAAGTGGGTGGGGAACAAAGAAGAAAAAATGGGGTCAAATTGAAAATTTTAAAATATACTTCCTCCGTTCCACCATATTTGTCCACTTTCATTTTTGCATACCTTCCGATACACTTCTTTAATCCATTTTATCTTGTAATTTGTATATTAAAAAATTATAAAAATTATATATTAATAATCTATATGTTAAGACAAATCAAACAAGATCACGCATGACTATATTTAGGCTTACACATTGAGAAAATTTGATGAGTCAAAGTGTTTAGATGAACAGTTCCAAAAGTCAAAAGTAGACGAATATAGCGGAACGGAGGGATTATAAAATTCTAATTTGGCCCAAATAACCGGAAGTTAACCTAGAAACGGGCAAATGGACTTTTAGTGAAAGGATTGTGTAAGTTCAGAGATTTTTTTGAAAGGATTTGAAATTTAGGTACCACTTCGAAATTCCAGCTAAAATTCAGGTACCACTGGTGAAATTTACCCGGGTTTTCTTGCGTGTAGGTTTAGTTTTTGGAAATTTATTATTTTATTATTATAATATTTTAAAATCTTTATATTTCATTATTGATATGTAATATCTACTTTACTCATCACGCTTTACACGTAAGTCCAAACTTAACAAATTATATATCGTTGGTCACCATTTTACGATATCTACCCAAAAACCTAATTTTTAAATAAAAAGGTCAATTTTACAAATAGTTTATATTCTAATGTCAGAAAATAATATACTTATTTTTATTAAAAATCATGGATAATTACTAAGCCGGCTTTTAGGGCATTACAAAGGATCCCCATCAACCCTTTCATGGAGAAATTGAGGTTTCTCCACATCCCCAACCTCCAAAGTCAGGGACTCAGAATCTTTTGAGAGTCAGGTTAGAGAACCCGTTATCATCTTCCCCTTCTTCAGAGTCTGGAACAATGAATGCATCATCATCATCCCATTCTTTAGAATCTAGAACAATGAATGCGTCATCATCATCCCATTCTTTAGAATCTAGAACAATGAATGCGTCATCATCATCCCATTCTTCAGAATCTGAAACAACCAACTCACCATCGTCCCCATCTTCCGAATCAGGAATAATCTCATCGTCATCATTGCCAATGTATTCAGAATCTCATAAATTATTTATTTTTTATTGCCAAATTAGGAAAGTGAACAAATATTTGGGGATAACCAAAAATGGAATACTGGGGACGGAGGGAGCATTAATTTAAGTACTAAGTAGTCTATGTTTCTAGCTTGCTGCTTATGAAATAGGCCAGTTAACTTAAATATATTTTTGGTGCCTTCTCCCTTCTGTCAGTTCTTCCTTTTTGTTACATAAAACTTTTATTTAGAATATATCGAAACTGCCAAGTTGATTAGTGATTAGAAAGTAAAATTGAGAAAGAGTCTTATTCGGTCCGGTCCGGGCCGGTTCGAGTATTACCAGTCCGGTCTTAAGAGAATATTCAATCCCGGTTTGGACCGATGGACACCCCTAGCAAGAGCCTTCCTTTTCAATTTGGAGGAGACCTGAAGGGTAGCTTCATTTATCTTCTACAGTATGTATGTTTCAAGAGAAAATTATGGAAACAAAAGTAAGGACTTATATTAAGAAGGAGCACTATATGTACAAGAGTATCGAACATGATAGATGATTGGATGACAATCATTATTACCATGCTCAACAAATCTTAGGCATACATAAAAATTCATATATACGAGCATTTAACTACTACGGAGTAGCAAATAATCTTACTGGTCTTCACTCTTCAGCAGTGAAATCAGGCTCCGCTGGCTTCTGAAGCAGCATGGGCGATATTCTCTCAGGCATCATCATCATCATCCTGCCTTTCTTGGTACCATTGCGGCGCAATGCACGAAGAGCATTGGCGGCAAATCGCGATGCGTAGATTGTCGCCCCCAAACTTGGCGAATTGCTGCTGCTTGCCTTTGCTAGTGCATCCTGCAACCTGTCTTCTTCCTCGCGCAGGGACTCCTCTAGTTTCTTCCTGCAATAGCGCCGCCAGGCTGCTTGTATGAAGCAGGCAGCCCAGGACCTCCACTGCTGCGAATAGAGCCTGAAAGTGTGGCGAATCTGCTTGCTGTGGAGTCGCCTGAACTGAGAGGCTACAAACTTCAGATCAGCAGCCATTAAAGCAAATGCTTCAACTTCTGCAAGAACTTGAACCGTTCGGGTTGAGATGGGGAGGTTCGAAGATGAATGGGGGTCCAGAGCCCACGTCAGGAGCTCTTCCCCACAAAAGTCACCTGCTTTTAGATAATCGGAGTTAAAGAACCCAGTCCTGCCCCCATTAGTGGTCACAGAATACAGTTTGCCGCGTATCACAAAAAGCATCTCGTCAACCGGGTCGCCTTCACAAACAATAAAGCTATCCTCGGTGTACAGTACTGGCTTCAGGCGGTCACACATCGCGTCCAAGAGTTGGTCATCCATTTTCTCAAACATTGGCACCTTCAAAATTTGTAAACAGCTATAAGTTTCAACGTTAAATTTGACAAAATAAAGAAGCAAGGAAGGCAAAAAACCACAAGCTAAACACTTGCTCGCATAAGCAAAGCCAAACAAAGGTGGTGCTTTATGTCTCTTCTGAGGTCCTTGGGAAGGCTGCGAATCAAGTTTTCTTCATCAACGCCCCGAGTTTGCTGCCATTTGTATTGTTCATACCGCCTTATCCTCTCTCGAAGGTTCTCAGGGAGCAAACGATGAGACATCCACTGCTCTGCATCTCGCCTCTTCACTCTCATTTCCTCTAGCCTTATCGTGGTTGACTGCAAGTATGTCTGTTAAACCAGAAAAAAATATCAAATTGATTTGACATCGTAATGACTCTTTTCTACTAAAGATTGAATTACCATCTTTTCAGCTACTAGCATGATTTTCTCTGAGAATTGAGAAAGTAAATGCTACGGTCGTTACATCATTCAAAGCATTCCTAATCTAAATAGATAAATCCCCCCCCCCCTTGTGAAGAGTATTACTTGCATATTCCCAATGAGAAAGGAAAATAGCACCAGCCCAGCTATGGATATGAAAACAGCAAAGCAAATTTCCCAGATAAAGGTGCTTGTCTTGAGGTTCTGACCAAGTGAACTACAAATACACAAGGATAAAAATCACGTCATATAATGAAGAATTGAAGTTACACACATAATTAACACACATTTGATCATGAAACATATGAAAGGTACATAAATGAGCACTTGTTTCATTTTAAGGCAGTACACTACCAAAAGTCAAGAGGATGAACATCAATGATACATACTATCTGACATATAACTAATAACATAACATACGAACGCCAGGTTTGCTTTCAAAATGTGCAAAGTATATGATGCACTCCGTGGGATAGAAGTATTAGTAACGCCAGCAAGACTGGAAGGAGTAAAGTGCATGTGGGAGCTCTGAGGGTGGTGGAAGGCAGCACAAGATTGGAAATTAATTCCTTATTCCCCAACTAGTTTCCTATGATTACTTTGTTAGTCGTTTAGTAATAACTCCCTACATCCCTATATCATTTCCCTACTGACCTTATACATTTCAAAATACAGCTTAGATTGTGTGGTGGAGATTTACATATAAGAAAGATTTACATCACCTACCGAAGAATCATTTCCTTAAAACAAAAAATGGATAACTTCGGGGCAAATGAAAAAGAAAAATTGAGCACAAAAGAGGGAGAGAGAGTATTTCCATGAAGGGTTAAATTAGCTTTAGAGACTTTTTCTCAATTATGTTTGGGACTCTTGTCATAGTCATTGTAAGTAGCGGTGGCCATTGTACCAGTCTGGTTCCGGGAATGCCGGTTCTTGGTTGGGCAGAACCATGACAAGTATTGGTAGGGGGAGTTCCGGACCGTTCTGTAAGGGTTCCAATTTTATTTATTTATTTATTTGGTTTTTTTAGGAAAAGATGTTACTTTGTTTTCAAATATTGTGAATCAACCTAAACACATTGAGAATAAGCTCCAAAGAAACAAAAAAAAATGGAATTGGAACCAGGACCGCTGGTTCGGGTTCCCAGAACTGAGGAATCCTAACCTAAACCCACACTCGCCGGTTCCCGGTTCTTGTTACAAAACCCTCCCCACCGGTCCGGTTCTTGAATCCTAGGTTCCAGTTCTGGTTTGTGTGTGTATGGCATTGCATTTCTTATTGTTTATAGGAGTTTGTTAAAGGAAGCTGCAAGACCTCGTCTATGAAGATTCCATCAAAGGCAAAGAAGACGCCTTCTCTGCCAATTGGAAAACCAAAGAGGCTCTTTTTTTCTTCTAGAAATGCAATGCCATACACAGATAAATATGAATGCCACTACACAAAGCAATTATTCCATTCGTCCCTAACACTATGTTTGGTTCACGAAATTGGGAAGGAAAGGAAAAGAAAGTCAAAGAAACAAAGAATCCTAATTTTGTTCGGTTAGTAGAGAAATTGGCAAGGAAAATACTTTTTAATAACTCCTTCGTCTGGGTGTTGTAGAGAAAACGAAGGAAGAAATGGTTGAGAGGGAAGTGGAGGGAGGGAGGGCAGTGGCAGTGGGCAGCCGGGGCGAGGGAGGGGTGGGAGAAAGGAGTTTGCTTCATTTTCCTCACCTTTTCTTTTCCTCCAAATTTTCTTTTCTTTTCCTTTCTAACCAATTTCCTTACCATTTTTTTCTTTTCCATACTGAATTCCTTGAACCAAACAGAGTGTTATTAAACTTCACTTTAACTATTTACACGCTAAAACTATGTCTTCTTTCCTTGCTTATTTGCTTCAACTATTTTTGCAATAAAATAGTGAAGTCAAATCTTTTACTGAACTTTTGGTGTAATTTTTAATATATCGATATTCTTTTTTATTCTAAATTGAAATAACTTCAATCAAATATCTTAAACAGTTAAACCAAGTGTGAAGTTTATTTAGGGTCATAGGGAGTAATAGGAAAAACCTGGAGACTGTATACCTTAGGTTTTGCAGGCCCCACCAGAAGCAATAAAAGAACTTTTGAAGGAAATCTCTTGACTCTACAACACCAGATTGAAGAGCATCAAGGAATATGCCAAAATCAAATTCTGATGTGTCTGGTGGGTCTATAGGGCAAGACGTGTTAAGAAGTGTTCTAAAAGCACTGTGGTCATCACTACAATAAAGAAAGGCATGGCGACACTTAGATGAATTGCCACAAGCTCTTTGCCAACAAGTGATTTCACGTTCTATAGAGAACAGATACCAAAATGCTCCAAGTACCTGGAAAGAATCATATCACCTTGATGTCAAAACAGGTGACACCCATTAAAAAACTGATAATCTATGATAACTCAGTTGATGGAATGCTCCATTAATGTTGTTCCAATTACTACCATTAATGGATAATAATTAAAAGAGTTACTCATTAATTAAACAAATTGAAATCTAACAGATGCATGTCCATAGTGTGCATGCATCGTTCTATGCATCATCATAAATTAGTCTTGGATGTTAATTATCTGAACAGTATCTTGCATCATGTAATTCAATCAAGATTTAAAACTGATATCAAAATTATACAAACTTACATGACTAGCAAGCATGTAAAGAAAAAGATTAAATGCAGCGCCAGCCCATGCTGTTTCAGTAAGTATGCCTGAAGTTCTGGTGACTTCTTTATATAATGGATAAACTCGAAGAATCCTTGGAATATATTGGAGGAACACTCCGAATTTCAGCAAATTCTTTGTGCTCAAAGGATTTGCTCCTCTCATTTTAGGAATTAGAATTAGAATCCCAACCTGCGCGATCAAATGGGATTAGAATCCATAGATAAAAGATACTCCCTCCATACAAGAATTTTCTTCCCGATTTAACTTGACACACATATTAATGAGAGATAACAACATTATTGACTTTCCACATTTGCCCTTACAGGAATATCATTAAATGAAGTGAATGGTGTGAATGAAAAGTGATGATTTGATAGATAGTCATTAAAAGTGGAAGGGAAAATTTGACTTTTAAGGCAAACTTCTTTGCCATAAAAGGAAATGAGAAGAAAAATTAAAGTGACAAGAAAAATTAAAGTGAGAAGAAAATTCTTGGACCGAGGGAGTATAGAGCTTTGGACCAATAAAAAAGACACGTATAAGTCTATCTTACTTGGGGCAAGGGAAGAACTGAAAGGATATCAATTACAAAATAAAAGGACAAATATCTCTTTGCAATTTCCCAAGATTCTTCTACTAAAACACCTCTTCCAAATACGCGTGAAGAGGGGGCGATGAAGCCTGTCCGAAATTGTAAGACAATATGAAGAATGTACACAATATCAGTACATGACCGCAGGACACTAGCAGTGATCTCCAATTTTTTGTCCAAGCCAAGACATTTATTGACATTGTCGACCACTGGAATGTAGAGAAACAAAGGATCCAAAGATATGGCAACTATACATAATAGAACAAATATTTTATTCCAACGCTGACGAAATGGCCCATGCGGATCAAAAATCTTCCTTCTATATCCCAGGCCCTTGGTAAGACAACGATTTAGTGCACAAGATTTCAGAGAACTTTTTACGTTTTTTATCCTCTCAAAAAAAATTTCCAGTGTTTTGTGGAAGTTATCTGAAACTGATTGCAATGCTATTTGGACCTTTCCATAGGGACCTGTTCTAGAAGTACTGTCTGAATTCCAATCCTGAAACCTGTAGGATACCCAATTTAAGCTTCAGGCCACAACAAACAATAATTAACAAGAAAAATGGTATGCACAGTGAACAAAATCACAAAAAAGTGCAAAATAAAAAATATGAAATGACTTTTGGAAACATTAGGCAGAGTGCAAGAGTGAGAAGTGTATCTTTCTTATGTTCTAAACTACTAGAAAGAGAAAGCTCAACCTAAAGGAAACTTTCTGTGCCACACATGCACATATTTGTGTCGAGACTAAGAAAGTCTCATGATACACTTTTTAGTAATTTTCATGAATTAAAAAATATTTCTGGACCACTTTAAAATTACAAAGAAATGTGTAGATGCATGGAGTGCAATGAGTTTCTAAAGGACGTTGAAAGTATTATTTAAAATGATGAAATTTGATAGCACATTTTTAGGAGAAAAATTTAATATCATCTGTTCAAGGGATGATATACCAAATAAAAACTTTAAATCAACGACAATTAGTAACAATGTCATTAACCCCATATTATGATTTATGTATCTTTAAGATATTGCATTGCTTAATTATGCACATTGTAGTGTTGTTACAAATTACAATATTTTAAATATGCAATGGAAAAAAAGAGTAAGATATACACCTATATTTTCTGTCATCCTTGTTTGGGTGCCAGTGTGCTACATAGAAAATTATCCTATTTATTCTCTACGAGTCATTTCGGGATCAATGGGCCAATAGAACTCTTCATAAACAACTAAGAATTACATAAACAGTAAAACCGACCTCAAAAATTTTTCTTGGTGGCGATTCATTGGCTTCACCGCATTTGGAATAAATGACCACAAACAAGATCAATTTCTACAATCCTTCCCTCCAATTAAACGTCTTCTCCAGAAGCAACAAGAAAAAGTAACCACACTTACCTTCAAATAAAAGCAGAAATTAGTTATTCCTTATCTCACTCACTGTAAATATAACACAACGAGCACCAGACCACAAATACTCACAATTCAACATTTTCAATGGTTTAGACTCTTAATGAACACGATATGTCGATGTTCACTGAATCTTCACCTATATAAAAAAATTGGGAAACCCTGACCTAAAGGTCTTCCAACCAAATTACAAAACAATCTAGGATTCAATACAACAACCCAAATCCCAAAAAAAGTAGGGTCTAAGGAGGGTGTTACCCCTACTCGAATGTAGAGAGGCTGTTTCCAAAGAGACACCCTTCTCAAGCACCACAGGTAATCACATTCGCAACCTGACCGCTATGTTTAGAGGGGCTGTTTCCGGATGACCCATGATGAGCACCGAAAGTTGCATTGACTAATTGTTACTTCACTACTAAAAGAAAGAGTCATTTTTCTTAATTCAATCATGCCCCAAAGCCAAAAAATAGTGAATCTTTGGCTCCATCGGAGAATGGAAAAAAAAAATCACAGGCACTGGCTGGCGTATGCAGAAATTTTAGATAGAGGAATGAACTAACAATATAATGCATGCATCTCACAAATTGTGTTAAATTTAAACTTTTTAGGCGATAAATCATTAGGGAGATAAAGAGAAATCTTCGAGTTCATTAACAACTATTATTATTAAAACGGAAAGCATATATACCTGTATATGTACATGTCTACGTAACTACACATAAGCAAGTATCATTACAATAATTCGTCAGAAAATAACTCACCAAAAAAACGCCATTATAAGATGAGAATAAAAGCAAGAATGCAAATTAAAATAAAGGCATGGTGTCCGTGTTGCAGAGAGCCCAAATCTTCAACTCCCGTGAAAAACAGACAGGACTTGAACAGTTACAGTTTTTCCTTAGGTCACTGAACAGTTAGAGCTTGAAAGGCAATACGAAGACTGGGTATAGGTAGCGGAAGTTTCGTGGAGATTTCTAAGCCTCTTTTGTTGAAAGTTTTGAAACATTATTTGAATTCAAAATATAAGTTTATTGCACAACTGCTCTCTGTGATTTGGTATATGTATATTATTAATTTCGTGATTTTAAAACTTACTTCGTATATTATTGTTCTCATAGTTCTAATATTGTTACGCCAATACCCTTTTGGATAAAAATATCTTTCAAATATTAGGTGACTAACTCAGCTACGCCATATGGTTTGGAAATTGGCGCCAACATCCCCTCTCCTTTTTCATTATTGTTTTTCTTTTTCGTTTCTTTTTTCAAAAAGAGGACAAAATTGTTTGTGTGTCAAATAATGAAAAGTTTTTTTTCAAACCTATAATTATAAAAAAAAGTTTTAAAAAATAAAAAATATTTGTGTTTGAAATAGAAAATGAAATAAAAATTTAAAATATACTTCAATTTAAAATTAAATATTTTCATTTTGACGAAATTTTTTTTATATATTTGAATATGTTGGGACCTAAAGAATAATGAGTAACGTCTTTTAATATATACGAAGTAGTTAAATACTATATATTAATAATATTTTTTGCACCAATGCACAACAGATTTTTTAGTAACTTAATTTTTCCTCTTCTTTAAAAGTATTTTTTTAATGCACTTTTCTTTTTCTTTATTTTTTCAATTCTTTTTTCTTTTATTATAATTTTGATTAAAATAAAAGAAACGGTACAAAATTAATGAATAAAAATTGAGAAATGAGATTTACTTAAAAAACAGAGAATGTTTCATTAATTTTTGTATCATAAAAACGAACAAATAAAGACCTATTTTGGACAAAAAATGAAAATGCTTAATTTGAGACAAATGAGGTGTAAGTTAATTCTTGTTATTTAATTGATTTTTATTGCAAACACAAAAAATTGATTATTAAAACATTATTAAAAAAATTTTAAAAAAGAAATTAAAATACATTTCTGAAAGAATAGTAGATAAAAGGAAAATAATAAAGAAAAGAAGAGACGTTTGTGCAAATTTACAAAACCAAAGGAGGCAGTGGAGCTATTTTCATAATATTTGAAGAATATTTTAGTCTAGAGGGCATTGACGTATCAGTATCAGAATAATGAGGGGCAACACTGAAAATTTTTGAAAACATAAGGGGTAACTATATTGGCGTTTGCAAATACGGATGTGAGCCAAATCCCAAATCTAAGTAGGGCTTAGCACTAAATAATAGCCTATTTTGGGGACTGAACCAGTCTGGCCCGCATCACATAAGCCCATGTTCGGAGGGCGCCCATTGGTGTCAATGATAGCCTTGAAAATCTGACTTCTTCACCCACGTGGTTTCCAAATAATAGATTTCCTTGTATTCAGTGATTAGCTAACCGGGATACTATCAACTGTGTACCATTACATAACCCAATGAATGATGAATATTTTTCAATAACATAATTGGTGTGCCTACCTTCAAAGTTAACTCATGATTTGGTACACCGGGAACACGAATCTTAAGAGTGTATAGTGAGTATATTTACATAGCAGTGAACGTGTCCCCCTTTCCCGAAGTGGGAGGGGTATTTATACAATACATTTTTCTTATCCATGTGGCTCATGGCCGTTGTTTAGGACACGACCTAGTGGGCTAGGGTTCACTGGAATCGGATCTTAGACTAATAATACAAGTTGTGTAATTACAAACAACATAATTATGAATGATACGAACAGTACCAGAGATGTCCTTGAGTGGGCCCGTAGAGTAGACAGGGCGTACAGGACCCAAAGAAAATGATAGTAATGTGTTGTTCCTTCGTTTTTCGAGGCTGAGCACACGGTTCTATCTTTGGACCATAGCCCGAGTGATAGTCTGTCCGGGTCTGGCCGAGTACGACCAACTATACCCTTGGGCCCGAGTACGTGCTGCAAGGCTAAGTACAAATGCTTGTCCGAGTGCGGTTTCCATCTTGAGAGCTTGGTTTGTTCTAAGTCTTGCTCAGCCGAGTAAGATGCCTTTTGTTGAGCGCATCCAACTCCCCGCGGCTGGATGGGCCTTGTATTTGGTCATTACTTTTTTATTGGACTGGATACTCCCAGTCCAATGTATCTATCAGATTGAGATTGAAAAGTTGCTTAATTCAAATGAAAAGTCTTTAAAGGAATTCCATGACATGTCATTTTCAGATGACAACTCACTTAATATATTTTAAATAAATACTTAGAGGGGTGTATTCAATTAGGATTTTGTAGATTTTTTTAGATTTCAAAAAGTTAGTGGATTTGAAAAATTTGTAGAATCTATGTAGAGTTTGGTTGATTTTTTTTATAGAATCCATATACAGTTAGAAAAATTTGTAAAATCTATATAGACTTTGAAAAATTGTATGACAAATTGTTCTATTATATGACAAGGAAAAATTGTCATCAGATCTTAGAAGATACTTTTTCGACGAATGAAGATTAAAGGAAGATATATATATATACGAGAATACGACAAAATAATGGAAGTCGTGATAGCTAAAAGAGAGGATTTATTTTTTGTGTATGATTACGGTAGAATTGGAAAAACATTTATTTGAAATCACAGTCACTTCTCTAAGGTCAAATGGTAAGGTTGTGTTGAATGTCGCATTCATGACATTGTAGCATTGTTTTTTCTTGGGGAAGGATAGCACACTCAAGATTCTCAATCCATCTGGCACTAACCGAGTGCTAAACGTGTGCCATCAAACATGGAAGCCCGAAGCAGAGCTAATCCAACAAGCATGTCTAATCATATAGGATGAAACATGTAAGATGATTAGATTCGCTTTTAAGGCTTTTGGATCATACAATGAGAGATGTAATGAGGTTCTCTCATAATAGTTTCAGAAAAGAAACATTTGGAAGGAAAATCATTGTACTCAGAGGCAATTTTTATCAAATTCTACTAATTTTACCCAAAGCTTTGAGAGAGGAATTTCTAGGGGCTACCGTCAATTCTTCAAAATTACGGTCGCATAGTAAAGTTTATACCATAACCAAGAATATGAGATTGTATTAATCTATGTCATCTTGTGCTAGATAAGGACACACACATATTTTCTTGTTGGATATTCAAAGTCGGAGATGAAAACCTTGGGCAAGTAATTGATGGAACTGATGATGTTAAAATTCCGCTCGAGTTATTGATTCTTGACACAATAACTATAAATATAATTTTATAAATTTGAAAGTAAACATTTATTTGCAAATAAAGAAAGAGCTTCTATTTTTGTATTTTCTCATCGTTTTTACTCTTATATATGTTAATTTTTTAACATTTATTCAATATTTTACTTACATGATATTCTTCTAAATAATTGTAAAGAATTTAAAATGTTTACTTTCAAATTTATAAAATTATATTTATAGTTTTTATTATTATATTCTCGTCCTAGAAAATTTAAAATATTTTTCCATATTTATTATCTTTTTATTTTGATAATGGACCTATTTCAAAAAATACTCAATTAGAAAGTACCATTTTTGAAAATTAGTATAAGGTTTAATATTACCGTAACGTTGTTTTAACAGCCGTTAATCAAGTGATGAACTGAACATTATTTTTAATTAACGAGCACCATCTCAGTAATTAGTTAATTTTGGAAACTTAGTTAATTTTGAAAACTAATCTGGGAAAACATAAAAATGTTGAGTATCATTTTGAAAATTTACTCTAAGAAATAAGTCTATAAATGAAATAACTCTTTCAAATGAGTTTGTCACTCATTAATGTCAATATAGCTTATGTTCGGCCTCTCAGATATTTTATACTCCGTACAATTTATCATAATTTCTTTTATTGAATATGAAAACGAAAATTTAATTTCAAACAAACCTAAAAGAACAAGCAGACAGGTAATGTAAAACAGTGTCAGTTTATGCACTTACCTTATATCCATTGCACACAACAATGCCTCAAAGCTTGCTCCGGCACACCTAGACAAGTTGCATAGGCAGACAAGGGCACAAGGATGATGTCTTTTAGATCATGTGTGTAGGCAAACTTGGGAGTAAAAGATTTACTAGTACAAAATGACTACAAGTTATGAAAATATAGTAATTTACTTTTTCAGAAAAGCAATCAAGGAGGAAATTGATAGGATTGACCAACTACAATAAACAAGAAAACATTTAATCTTGTACAGATCAAAGAGTCAAGAGAAAACTGAATCAACCCAGTTAGTGGATTTGCAGCAAGAAACATGTGAAAAACTCGCACAAAGAGAAACTAGCATTCAACTTTCTTTTTCTTCTTCTTCTTCTTCTTATTTTTTCGATTTTTCATCTGCCCAGGGACCGAGCTTACCACACCTTGTTCCCAAGATGCAGGCACAAATTGAATTAGAGGAACTGGAACGAGTTCAATCGGAGTTCCAGTTGTAGGCTTCTTGAACTGTGGATGCATCATTTGAGGACTGGGAGGAATATGAGCAAAAGGACCAGTAGCAATATTGCCTGCACTAACATCAACTTCTTTTCTCTTCTTATTGACTGAGGGAGTTATGCCACTACCATGAGTGGGGCCCATCCCAGGGTCATATAACTTATATTTGGACTTGACTATCTCGGACATAGTAGTGCTAGATTCAGACTCTGCAGCAATGGCTATATATGTCAGAATGGCTCGATAAACTTGTATTTGTGAAGAAATATGCAAACAAATAAATTATTTGTTGGGTTGTAATATTGACCTAGAATTGATAATATAGCTGAGCGTGCAGCTGATTGCTCTGCTTCTTTCTTACTTCTTGCCACATCTCCAACATAAGCAACACCATTTAGAACCAATGAAGATATAAATGTGGGAATTGGTGCATTTGACTCATTCATGGTATAAGTAGGTGCTGTCCAACCCATCTTCAAAGCATACTCATTGACAATCATCTTGCAAAAGACCGTGCTCTAGAAATTTTTGAGACAGACAGCAAGAAACTAAAAATGAATGAGCACATTTTCAAATATCAAAAGGAAGAAATTGTAGCAACACATATCCTAGGTTGTGATCATGGAGATAAACACCTCTTAGATGTTCTAAAGTTGCTTCCTTCCTCCTTTTGTTCCCATTCTATAGTTACTTTCATGTGTGTAGCTTGATTAAGATGGCTAATGTATCTTTTATTGTGCATGTTAAGGTTTCTAGCAAACCACAGGATCCTCAAAATAGCCTCCCAGACCTACAAGGTATATAGTGTGGAACTTTTAACTGAACTATAATGGTGCATATTTTGACATCATCAACATGACTCAACATTAAAGATTGTGTATCTGTTTATTATTCAGGTGCAGGTGCAGGTGATGGGAGTGATGATAAAAAAAAGAACCTTTTTTTGCTAAAGGGTATGTAATGTTTAATGTTATGCTCTGACAAATAGTGTTTGGTTAGATTTTAAAAGCAATCCACGAAGGAGGCTGCGGTCATGCAAATTTTCTGCTCTCCATTCTTCTTCCTTTTTCTTTTTGTTTTACTTTAATTTTATGTATTATGTATGTGTGTGCAGAAGTGTAAAAATGAAGTCACTTCAAGCAGCATTACAGAATAGTCCTTTGTGAGCTCTTCACTTGAGACTAATTATCATTTCTTGAACTTTTCAGAATTTTGAAGAAACTGGGAAGATATGGCTTTGCAGGGGTATTATCGTATGGGCTACTGAAATTGTAGCAACACATAGCTTTGTGTAACAATTATGATAATCCAAGTTAACAAGGAAATGATGGACAATAAATGCTGGAAAAAACATACACCGTGCTCTTACACTACTACTATACTTCATATCTAAAATGTAAACTATAAAAAAAAAGTGAATCGACTCATCACACATTCTAATAGATACGACCAACATTCCGGCAAATAGATCGGATCATAGTTGTGAAAAGCGCGCTTGAGGCGCGCCTGAGGCGCGATGCGCACGAAGCGCCAGGGGGAGTGCATCGTCAGTCCTGATGCACGCGCAGTTCATGAGGCGCGCGCCTCACTGCGCCTCTGTGCATTATGCGCAGTGCCTTGATGCGCAAAAAAGCGCGCCTTGTGAACATCTGCTTACTGTTTTTTTTTAAATTAGGTTTAGGGATTAGCTTTATTTATTACGACTGAACCCTCCCAATTTTTACGACCCCCAACGAGATTACACGACTAAACCCTCCCAACTTTTACGACCCCCAAGGAACGACGCCTTCTTCTTTTTCTTTGAGTGCGACTCTTCCCGTCTCTTCCTCCAGTTCGCAAGTCCTCCAAACCGCGGCACACCTTCCCGTCTCTTCCTCCCGTCTCGCAAGTGGCAGAAGTCAGAAGCAGTCAAGCAGGTGATATCTGCTCTCCTTCCCGTCTCTTCTTACTTTATTTTTTCTCTACCTGGTTTTCTTCTTTCTACTGCGCAAGTTAATTTGTCAAATACTTAAGGATCTACAAATTTAGAAGGGGAAGATGGCCCAAATTCTAATGATCCCGGATGGAAGTATGCTCGGAGGGTCTCAAAAACAAATAGGAATGATTTTGTCTATCATTTTGTTGCTCTTTG
>OOIL02000624.1:293430-322661 GCA_900332095.2 Cuscuta campestris | reverse complement strand
TGATTTTGTCTATCATTTTGTTGCTCTTTGAATGCTTTTTGTCTATGACTTCTGTTGCTCTTTGAACTTTATGGTTTTTAGTTTTGTCAATGCTCAATGGTTCAATGTGTGACTTTCAATCTTAATTGATTTCTAAACCTTTATTATGCTTTTAAAAATTTTATATATATTATTCTTAATGTAGATATACTATATATTCAAGATTCTACTAGTGCCTTAATATGCGCATTGTGTTCGTGATGCGCGCGCATCAAGTGCACCTCGCGCATCGAGGCGCTAGAGGTACTTTGTGCATCGGTGCGCATCGCGCCTTAAATAACTATGGATCGGATTAATGGCTGGCTTCAAAACCATTCAGATATTGCACAGAATATAGATTGCGAATCTAAACAGTGAGAATTATCACACCTCACGTATGAGTGAATATCCCTCCTCCTTTACTTTTTGCACAGTGCAAATGAATGCAAGCTTTGCAGCATCCTGTTCGGCCATCTTTCTGTTTGAAAATGTATTTGAGGAAATGAAGCATATTCCATCGACCCACACTCGTGATTGAAAGAGTGGTGCGTGTGGGCCCCCTTCATTACTAGTTTCATATACAGGAAGTGGTATAGAAGCTTTCTGGGTGAATTCTTGCAACCGGGTTTTCCACCTAGCCTCTTCGGGGATACCTATAATAAAATTTCACATCATAATTCAGTAGCATATGCAGTAAAAGCTGCATATAGTATGGTGCAAACACGTTTTCTACTCAGTCACTATGCAATCTAATTCCAGAAATCATTTAAAAGCCTCATTCTATCACCACAGTACATGAAAAAAATGATAAATCAAGCCAATCCCACATAAAAAAATCAGGCAAAATTGTAACAGAACATCATGCGCATGGTTCTAAGCCATAAGGGGAAAAGGAAAACAATATTAACTCAACAAGTGCAAACCCTAGGTTGGGGGCTGAACCCAATCACACTAAAATGGTGCACGAAACAAAAAGAAAATGAACAAAATAGCACGATAGAGGTGAGAATGGTGATAGAAAAATCTGGTCCGGCCCTTTTCTCAAAATAAAGGGAAATGCATAAACAAGGATACAAATTGAAACATCAAGATGAACAATTAAACAGATCCACCCCAAAACACGATCGCTTTTTACACACACACAGACAGAGAGAGAGAGAGAGAGAGAGAGAGAGAGAGAGAGAGAGGCAGGAGGGGGAAGTTTTACCAAGAGGCAGCTGAGGCAAAGACATGGTCTTTTTAAGTACTGTTCCGAGAATCGGTCTTGAACCGTGAAGTATTATTCAGCCATGTTGGATCATATTGGATAATCCCGCGTTCCCCTCTCCACTTTTGACCTTTATTTTTAAAGTATAAATGTTGTGACCGTCATCCCAACAGATTCTTAGTATGTGTTAGGTATCAACTATCAAAGTCATGCTACACTCACACTACAAATTGTACCTCATTTGTACACTACAGTTATACACAAATATTTTGATGGGTTACACTGACACAAGTGTTGGTGCGTTAAAAAAATTTACACGGACACAAAGTGTTGATGCGTTAACAAAAATTAGTTTTACACCAACACAAAATGTCAAACATGCGGTGTACAAATGGGGTACAAAAGTTTGGGGTATAAATAGCTTTGTCCAAATATACTCCCTCCGTCCTAAAATTAATTTCCTAGTTTTATTTTTGCAGTCAAACTTTTTAAACTTTGACCGTAGATTAAGAAAAAATACATTGAAATTGCATATAAATTATTAGCAATAGCTTCATTTTGGAATATAGTTTTGAAATATATAATTTTTATAAAATATATTTATATAAAAATTGAGATATTGATGGTCAAAGTGTCGCATTGGAGACCGTGAAAAGTCAAATGAGAAGTTAATTTTAGGACAGAGGGAGTATATTGGATGACTGCTATACAAAAAGTACTCCATCGACAGAGCTATAAAACGAACGAATAATTTTGATTCAATTTGGGATTCATGTGTAAAAAATAATTACGACAAAGAATATAAATATTTATTGGAATTTAAAAAAATAGGAATATGAATTTATACACATTCCATTCAATATGTTAATGAATATATTGGAATATAAATATAAAAGTTTATAACGAGCATAATATAAAGAATACTCTGTATATTTGTGCTTTTGTTTTTTTAGTGCAGTACCTCGTTGATACTAAATAGTACACATTTAGCTTTTGACATCATTTAAAAAAGTACTTAAATAATTCTAAATGAATGTGTAAATATGAATTTAAATATGGAGTAATTGATAAGAAGGCCCAATACCATAAGTTCATTCTCCATAAAACCTAATCACTAATTTATTACTAAAAATTAAAGTGTGGATAAGAATTTTGTGGCTGGAGATGTGTTGGGGTATGATGGAAATCCAAGAAGAGTGATAACGCTCCATAGCAACTTTATAAGAAATGGTATATGAATGAACGCGAAGAAACGTAATAGACTAAACAAATTGTGTGATCACTTTCAGACTAAAGTAATTTTGGGGTATACTAAAATACTTCAGCCGGATAAGATATTAGTATCTAGAATAAGTATGGAAGTTCTGTCATTTTTCAATCATAGAGTGAGACTCCATATTTGTAGAGTACAAATTATTAGACGCATCTGTTGATAAAAAACACAACTTTACATAGAAAATTTGAATGTATGCACCCGTTATGGATAAACATTACGTTTCACCAGTTTTCTAAGCAAATCATTGCATTTTATCATGAAACAGTTGAATGTTTAAGGGTAAATATTCAAATATATGTGTTCCTTCCATAGAGTGTTGGAAGTTAACACTAACATGATCCTTACATTCAAATATTTCTTATTTTGACTCCACCCAGTATGCCCCTTGGACCCGACCAGGGGTTGCCGCCCCTTAGACCCTACTACAAATTTGTAATATCATTCAACAAGCATGCATTCGCACCACCTAACTCGTTAACAAGGCCTATTAAAATTCTTGTCTGATCTAAGAAAATTCAATTGCATAAAATAGTCAATAAGACTAAAATTACCAACAATCCTCCCCTATTTTAGTGACACCTTAATATTCAAATACTTGGAACGTGCAATATATATACTTAGATGGAAATTCAACCGCCCTATATTCAAATAATATAGGAGAATCATGGAAGGTCATGACTCTAATTAAGCAAGTCAGGGTTAGTGTAAGCTTTAACCTATAATAGGTTATGAGCTAAGTATGTAAGTTATATGACTAAAACAATGAGAGCATAATATCTTTTATTATTGATAATATTTGTGGATTGAATTGTGATGTTGATAATCGTGATGTACTAGTGTGCATGATATCGTATGATGTTATGAACTAGTGAAATTGTTTATATGTATAAATGAATGTTTTCTCACTTAGCTTTCCATCCTGAGCGTGTAGCGTTTATTCTTTTGGTCCACGTAGGTAATCAAGATGCCAATCCTGGTGGCGATGAGGATGAGGAGATGTGCGTGGATATGTTTGAAGATTTTGAATTCTTAACTACTTCCTCCGTCTCATATTGTTTGGGAAATTTTGAAGGATGTGCAAAATATCATTTTTTTAAAAATTGTTTTATTTAGAAACTGGTAAAGAAATAAAAAATAAAAAATTATACCGTTCGAAAGTACAAAAAGATTATATATAGGAGTATAATGTTAATATAGTTCTGAGATTGAGATATCACAATATATATATATATATATATATATATATATATATATATATATATATATATATATATATAAATCTCCTTGAATATGAGTAAAAAAAATTGAAAGTCCCAAAGTATGAGTAGTAAGTCTTTTAAAACCAAAATAAGAGTATAATGTTAGTATGATGTAAGAATACCTGTTGGCACTGTGATGAAAAGGTGATGAGAGTGTAATATATCAGTGTCATCAGTCAATCGTCGACCATCCGCGGCGGCACTCTGGTGGCCGGTAGGGGTGATAATGTGGCAGTTACAATGTGATAATGTAATGAGCGTGACAGTGCAATAATGGCAGTGTGAACTCTTATTTTGGTCTTAAAAAACTTAAGAATCTTATTTTAAAATTTTCATAGTTTTTTACTCCTATCTTGGGAGCTCTCCCATATATATAGCTATGAGAAACAGTTATCTTGTCTCGTATGTATTAATTACTCCCTCTGTCCTATTTTAAATTGTCAGTTTTCATTTTTTCTCTGTTTCAATTGTCTGTTTCTTGTTATCGTAAATTTTTAAGAATAAAAAATAACTAAACTACCCCTAAAATAAGTCATTCTTCTCCACTTTATCTCCTCATTTGACAATTTTGGAAAATCAACTCTATTTTTTCTCCTTAAATATCCCTCAAAGTCAAAACGAGCAATTTAAAACAGAACAGATCGAATATGATATATTATCATAATATTCAACTAAGACATTTTAGAAATAACTTCTTTTTAAAAGTAAGAACTTTATAATCAAAACACCCTAATTCTAATATATGCCACCAGAGAGATCTAAATCTATAAAAACTATGTTTAGATACACGAGAAATGTAAATAATCTTCACCGACCACGGTCTATTATTTATGATGAGCATAACATATAATCATAATATATTCATCATATGATATGATTGGCGGGCACATAAACTCAGCAGAAGATTCATAATTGGGATTTGAACGATTCAGAAAAGAAAACTGTACATTTATTTTAAGTGTGCATAGCTGGCCTTCAAACCAACATGCACCACTAAGAACAAAAAAATATAAAATGACCACATAACAACCTAGGATATATGTATATTTGTGTCTATATATAAAATAAAAAAACATAGAAACCCCAATCATCTCCGTGAAGTTCTCTTTCAATATAATGAGAACTATGGATACAGACCGGTAAGGCGCTGTCTTGAACGAAGAAATCGAATCTCAGGCAAGCTAACAAACACTCCGTACGTACAATTCAGGAAACCACAATCTGTCTGTTGCTGCTTCCTTGCTGCTGCTGCTGCTGTTTCTGGAGAAAGTCTGTCTGCCAAGCTGTACTGCTGCTACTAGTGGTAGAGTTTTCTTGGTCTTGCATGAGGTAACCATCGACCTGTGCAGCCGCTTGTCGCCCCTCTGAGATGGCCCACACTACAAGGGACTGACCTCTCCGGCAGTCTCCAGCAGCAAACACCCCTTCCACATTGGTGGAGAAGCGTCCGTATTCGGCCTTTAAATTCGACCTGTTATCTCTCTCCAGGCCCAGTTTGTCAGCTATGGTCTGCTCAAGCACATGGAACAAATTGTGAGTTTATTAGTTCCTCACACACAAAGGCAGTAATTTTTTTTAACTATTGCAAAACAAATTAATGTGACGCTTACAGATTCGGGACCAAGGAACCCCATCGCAAGCAACACTAGATCTGCCTCAATGATTTCCTCAGAACCTTCTATTTCCTTGAATTGCAATTTCCCTGTGGCATCCTTCTCCCATTCAAGATGAACCACTTCAAGACCTTTCACCACTCCATTTTCGTCACCAATAAAACGCTTTGTTAGCACCTCATAGGTCCTTGGATCCTTGCCGAATTTTGTGGCAGCCTCTTGATGTCCATAATCAACTCGAAATACACGAGGCCACTGTCAATCGCACACTACTATTAATATTTATATACGAAAGAACTATTCCCATCTATAATCAGGCATTGAACAATAATGAATGAATGATATTGGGAAAAAAACTAGTAAAATCCCACGAAAATAGGGTCTAGGGGTGTTGCCTCTTCTTGACAGGGTAGAGACTGTTTTAAAGAGATCCCCGGCTTGAACACATCAAAAAACGCATTATCACGAACTAAGCAAGAACCACAGAGACACAACGCACATAAACCCATACTAGGTACAAGACTCAAAACACAAAATGCAAGCATACACAGCGTACAGAGAAAGGAAGAAAACACATCATAAACTACAAACTAAGACCAAGAGGTCTACCCAAGAACGCTGGTCCTAATCTCCAAATGTTCTTGTCTAAGACAATATTCTCAATAAGATCCTGATGTCGTATATTATGTTTAATCATCTCCTTCTAATTCTCCTAAGTCTACTTCTACCCCTTCTCGCGTTCACTACAACAAGCCTCCCTTATCTCCTCACCCGGCCACTGCAATTCTTTTTCTCATGAGCCCAAGCTACCTCATATGTGTCCATCATATTGGAGAAGTGTATGTTTAACAATTAACATTATAAAAAAGAACTAAATAAATACCTCATTTGTTCCTTAAAAAACAACTGTCCTTTTTGTCTGCCCCAAGAAAACCAATGTGGTTCACAATACTTTACCCTTCGAAAAAAATATACAAATTTGAACCTCACATACTCCCTCTGTAGCAATTCTGACTACAAACTGGGAGTTATGAGGCAAAATAATATGTCTTTTGAAACCATTTTTGTTTACAAATCGGTACATCAATAAAGAATAAAAATTACATATTAAGACACTGCATCAAAAGTTCTACAAAATAACAAGTGACAAGAATATTTTATTCTATCAAATAATGAATGAAAATAAACAAAAGTTATCAAGTGAGAGAAAAAAATTATAATCAATTTTGGGATGGAGGGAGTATTAGTTTTAAATTTCATTTTTCTTAAACTTTGTGTCCGTTACGAAGAAAGAGTTGGAATCACAAGAAATTTAGAGATTAAGAATTGCAATCACATCCCTTTCGCCTGCACACTTCCTGTTAGTGAAAACACTTTATGATCTTCTAATAACTTTTGGTAAGGGTAGGTTTGGTCTATCCCTTTTTGAAAGGCATGTGAAGGTAGCAGTGTCTATGCTAGCATTTCAAGTAAAAACAAGCAGGAACAACATAAAACTTTGAAGGCATGACCACACCTGTGGCCAAGGATTGCTAGTAGCCCTAGTCTTTGGAGGCTGTGGGAGAAGCTCTAGGTTAACTACACGGCTACAGCCATGTCGAATAGAAGTCCCTATGCAATCTGTGCCAGTATCACCACCCCCAATAACTACCACCTTCTTGTCCTTTGCAGAAATGTAATTACCATCCTCTAGATTGCTATCAAGCAAGCTTTTAGTATTAGCATGTAGGAACTCCATGGCAAAATGGACTCCAGACAGTTCACGTCCAGGAACAGGAAGGTCCCTGCCAATTTAATCTATCAGTCTCATATACATAAGAAGTTAAATAACGCAACCATTCACTTCACCAAAAATGGAAGACACTTAGAAATAATAAACATGAAGCATACTTTTATAAGTATATTCAGAGACAATTACTTAGAAAGTCAATCACATTACATACCTTGGTTTTGTCGATCCTATGGCCAAAAGAATTGCTTCATGCTCCTCTCGAAGCCGATCAAGGGAGAACAAAGGATCTTTCCCAACATTAGCATTAACTACAAAGTTAATGCCTTCCTTTTCCAACAGATCCACTCGTCTCTGGACTATATCAGTTTTGTCGGCCTTCATGTTGGGTACTCCATACATCATAAGACCACCAATTCGATCAGCGCGCTCAAAAACTGTCACTGTGTGACCCTTCTTGTTCAACTGATCAGCAGCAGCCAGACCAGCTGGTCCGCTTCCGACCACAGCAACTCGTTTTCTGTAACACAAAAATGTTGTTGTTGCTGTTATTATTATTATTATTATTATTATTATTATTATTATTATTATTATTATTATAAACATGTGAATATTACACAATTACAAAATCCATTAGAACACACAACTCAAAGGGTTATAGAAAAAAGCACAATGAATGTGAATAAGGGGAACCAACAACAAAAAGAATAAGCAGAGCAGGGTCATAAATGATCAAGGGGAAAAGGGAGACCACATAGCATACCCTGTTCTCTTGCTAGGAGGTCGCGGCACCATCCATCCTTCCGCAAAAGCTTTGTCAATGATGGCACATTCAATGCTTTTAATAGAGACAGGGTTTTCAATAATACCAAGTACACAAGACCCCTCACAGGGTGCTGGGCACACACGGCCCGTGAATTCTGGGAAGTTATTAGTCTCTAAAAGCCTATTCAGTGCTTCCCTCCATCTGTTTTGATACACCAATTCATTGAATTCTGGTATTTTATTTCCTAGAGGACAACCAGAGTTTTCCTGTTCATTGTTGGAAAAACGTGAATATAATAAATCTTCAAGTTTGGAAACAGAGTATTAATTTATGACAAAATCAATTGTAGACAATATGTACCTGATGGCAGAAAGGGGTACCACAGTCCATACAGCGTGCTGCCTGTGTATTTAAAAGTGGGCCAGGCTTAGTCTCTTCCATGACCTCTTTCCAGTCTCTCAAACGAACACTTGGTTCCCTGTACAAAACCCCTTCTCGCTCATAATTTACAAAACCTCGATGTTTGACTGCATCATCAACTTTCGTTGGCCTCTTCACAGGTTTCACCTCTTCAACCTGATCTTAGAAAAAAATAGCAAAGATGGTAAGAAATGGCATTGAATGTGCAAAAGGGAGGGACTAAAAAGGAGTTTACAAATGCTATCCCCTTTTGGCTAAACAGTACTAGGCGACTCCTAAACACAGACTAGTACCTAGAATCTAGGCTGGGTTAGGCAGAGCTTAATCGGATCATAGGCAGGGCCACAGGGACAAATCATAGGCAGAAATAGATAGAGATTTTTAAGTGGTGACTGGCCGACTGCACATATGAAGTGAATTTAAAAGCTATGAAATAGCACAAGGGCACTACTAGTCCAATTTTCTTGAGCATTCTCGAAAACCTCAAGTGAAAACTGAAAAGTGTTTCGATTCTTATAGAACTACAATAACCATGGTTTCTCAAGAACATGCAGTCATCATAAGAATTAAAGTGAAAATTCAACACAGAACAATCACCTTGACAGATTTCCCGTCAGAGTATCCTGCTGCCAATTTCTTAAGCTCTTCAAAAGCATCTTCCCCTATCAATTCTTCTTCTCGATCTTCTGATTCTTTGGCTGCACATACCGCAGCCTTTTTGCGAGCTTCAGCTTCCCTCATGCTTGTGAGAACCCGCTTATACTCTCTTGGGAAAACCTTGATAAATTTGGGCAAGAAATTGTCAAAATCAGCAAGAACTTCTTTTGCAACTTTGCTGTCGGTATTACGTTGGTGTTGCTGAATCATCATCTTGATTGTCATAATATCATCCTCATCTTCAATTCTATCAAGGTCAACTAACTCATTATTGCAACGTGAGCTGAACTTAGAATCCACATCAAGTACATATGCAATGCCACCACTCATTCCAGCAGCAAAGTTTCGTCCAGTTTTACCAAGCACAACTACTGTTCCACCTGTCATGTATTCACAACCATGATCACCAACACCCTCGACCACAGCCTTGGCCCCTGAATTACGGACACAGAACCTTTCTGCTGCCATTCCATTAAAATAAGCCTCCCCATTTGTCGCGCCATAGAGAGCAACGTTACCAATTACAATGTTCTCTTTCGGGTCAAATGTACTTCCTTTTGGAGGATAAACAATAATCTTTCCACCTGACAACCCTTTACCCACATAATCATTGCTATCACCTTCAAGCTCAAGGGTGATTCCAGGGCATAGAAAAGCTCCAAGACTCTGTCCTGCACTTCCACTGAGTTTGATATGAATTGTGTCAGTGGGCAATCCACTAATGTGATAACGCTTTGTTACTTCGTGACTAAGCATGGTACCAACTGCCCGGTTTACATTGCAGATTGGAGATTCAATGTATACAGGAAGACTTCTCTCTAAAGCAGCTTTGGATAATTCTACTAATGTGTTATCTAAAGCCATGTCCAAACCATGATCTTGCTTCTGCACACAACATTGAGCAGCATCTGGTCGTATATCAGAAGCTGGTCGGAGTAGCAAGGAGAGATCAATGTTCTTCAGCTTCTCATTGTTCTTGACTAGATCTTTATCTAGCTCAAGCATGTCTGAACGGCCAACCATTTCCTTCAGTGTTCGAAAACCAAGTGAGGCCATAATCTCCCTTACCTCTTCCGCTAGCATGAAAAAGAAATTTATCACATGTTCTGGTTCTCCGGCGAACTTTTCCCGAAGAACAGGATCTTGAGTTGCAATCCCCACCGGACAGGTGTTTTTATGGCATTTTCGCATCATTATACATCCCAGGGTTATTAGAGGGGCAGTGCTGAAACCAAACTCCTCGGCACCAAGCATTGCTGCCATAGCCACATCTCTTCCAGTTTTTAACTGACCGTCTGTCTGTAGAGTTGTTCGGCCACGAAGGTCATTTGCAACTAAAGTCTGATGGGTTTCAGCAAGACCAAGTTCCCATGGAAGTCCAGCACTCTTGATGCCAGTCCATCGTGATGCTCCTGTACCTCCATCGTGGCCAGAGATCAAAACATGATCAGCATGCCCTTTCACAACACCACTTGCTATCACCCCAACACCAGCTTCAGAAACAAGCTTCACACTTATTCGAGCCCCTGGGTTTGCATTCTACAAGAGCAGTAGCAGAAACATCACATTATAATTTTACAAATGATTTGATATGACAAAAAATATCAGTTCAGAATGTAAATTCAAGAGAAATTATAGGTCTGCACAATTTACCTTAAGATCATGAATCAATTGAGCAAGATCCTCGATTGAGTAGATATCATGGTGGGGAGGAGGACTAATTAGTCCTACCCCAGCAGTGGAGTTCCTAGTGACAGCAATGTCACCAATGACCTTGTGTCCAGGAAGTTCACCACCCTCTCCAGGTTTTGCTCCCTGCAAATCATGGAATATACTGTTAAATAAAAAATCTTCATGAAGGAAAATTTTAATTATTAATTACAAACAGAAAACAAAATTTGTAAATTTACACTGTGATCAATGAAAATGCAAATATGTTAAAAAGGTGTCATTAACCTCTGTAACTCATAATCAATATGATCTTTTCTCCTATTATGTAAATGTTACCATACCAACCATTTGAATACAGACAGCTACGGATAGCTTGTATCAATCCCAGACTAATTTACTCGTACTTATTAAAACTTACCTGTGCCATTTTTATCTGTAGCTCATCAGCATTTGTGAGATAATAACTTGTGACCCCAAATCTTCCACTTGCAACTTGCTTAATTGCACTTCTTTTAGGGTTGCTAGATCCATCCGGAAGAAACTCCATGCGATCAGGCTGCTCACCCCCCTCACCTGTGAAAACAATTAGACAAAAAGCACAAGTGCTATGAAGACGGATAAGGAAATCATAGGCACAACCACAAATCTTAGCCTCTGGCACGGCAGACACAGATACAACTAAAAACAAATCAGTTAAATTTACAATCATTTGGTAAATTGAAGGCAATGACCAACCTGTGTTTGATTTCCCCCCGATTCTGTTCATTGCAACAGCAAGAGTTGTATGAGCTTCCAATGATATCGACCCATAACTCATAGCTCCAGTGCAGAAACGTTTTACAATCTCACTAGCCGGTTCAACTTCCTCAAGAGGAACTCTTGCTCCTGTCTCTTTAAATTTCAAAAGGCCCCTTAAATTACACTGTTGGTTTAGTTCTTGGACACGCTTGGAGTACTCCTTGTAGGCAGCCACACTATTGGATCTGGCAGCTTCCTGTAATTTGGCTATAGCAAGGGGATCGTTGAGATGAACCTCACCACCTTTTCTCCAGTGATAATCACCAGTGTTAGGGAGTGCTACAGCCTCTGAACTTCCAGCAGGGAGAGAACGTGTGGGAAATGCTAGCTCATGAAACTTAAGTGCATCTCGTGCAAGTGCTTCAAAGGTGGCACCCTCAACTCTGCTAGGAGTTCCAGCAAAGCACCGGTCAATTACTTCTGATGAAAGGCCCACTGCCTCGAATATTTGAGCACCTTTGTATGAGGCCAAAGTTGAAATGCCCATTTTGGCAAGAACTTTCATCATCCCATACATGCTTGCTTTGAAATACTTCTTAACGAGCTCATCTTTAGTATGAAACTCGCCAGTTGTCCTAGGTGGGATCTTTCCATCAACCTGCAGTCTCAATATAGCTTCTATGGCCAGATACGGGCAGATAGCATCAACTCCAAAACCTACAAGTGTACA
This sequence comes from Cuscuta campestris, assembly GCA_900332095.2. Classification (NCBI taxonomy): domain Eukaryota; kingdom Viridiplantae; phylum Streptophyta; class Magnoliopsida; order Solanales; family Convolvulaceae; genus Cuscuta; species Cuscuta campestris. The sequence goes on along the minus strand of OOIL02000624.1, from coordinate 310,577 downwards.
AAAATGGTGAACCTCACGGGGCTCAGCTGATTCAAGAACCAGTGCAACACGAGTACGCTCAAGCTTTTTGACAAGGTGATGATGCACTGCCCCAACAGCCAGCAAAGAACTCACGGCAACACGCTTGGAAGAGAAAGCTATTCAAGTACAAAAAGGGAACAAAAGCAATTTAATACCATGAACATCAAATCTCGTGTGTTTGCACGCACGTGTGCAATTGATAATGCATGCATACAGCCATACATACATACATACATATATACCTCTGTCAGAAAGTACGAGTGTTGAATAACCATCTTTGATTGCATTATGTGCTTCAGAGCAAATCCTATCCAAGGTATCCTCTAAACCCTTACTTCCACATGATTTAGGATAGGTGATATCAAGAACCTTGCTCTTCCATCCTCTGTAGTTCATCTTCTTAATAGATTCCATCTCTTCAATGCTCAACAAAGGACCTTTGAGTGAGAGGCGATGACACTGCTCTTCTGTCGTCTCCGTAAGATCCCCTTCTGGGCCAACCATACATTCCATGGAAGTGACAATTTTTTCCCTGATAGGATCAATAGGAGGATTTGTGACCTGAGCAAACATCTGCTTGAAATAGTCAAATAAAAGCTTCTCCCTGTTGGACATCACAGCCAATGGAGCATCATTACCCATAGAACCAAGTGCTTCAGTTCCATCTTTTGCCATAGGAAGTAGCAACATTTCCAAGGACTCAACAGTGTAGCTACATGAAGGCAATAAAATTAATTTGCTACATACTCTTTGCAAATGCAGAAGCAATATATATTCTATTTTATAGAAGAAAATAAAAGGGAAAATACCCAAATGCCTTCAATGGAGCCAATAAACCCTGAATGCCCATATTTTCCATGTTATCGTCATCATTGGATGGCTATAAAGCGATAAAAAGAGAAAAATCAGAAAATGGGTGAAATTACAGTTATTGAGAAAAAAAGAGACTACAAGAGATCAGTAGCTCACAGGTATAGTTCCTTCAATAAGTGGAGGCGTCCTGTCTGACTCTGTTACAGACTCGACAATGTCTTTCAATAGAATTGTTTGCCTTGCAAGCCACTCCCTGTAAGGTCTAGAAAGAGAATACTGTTGTTTTAGAGCATCATCATCAACAACAACATGGTTCTCAAAATCCACAAGAAGCATCATTCCAGGATTGAGCCTTCCTTTTCTACATACATCCTCAGGTGCAACATCAACTACACCAACTTCACTTGCCATTACAACTCGTCCACTGTGTGTGACATAAAACCGGCCTGGCCGAAGACCATTGCGGTCCAATGTTGCTCCAAGGTAGCGTCCATCAGTAACTTCAAGCCATGCAAAAGAGTTATTTAAGTAAAGCATAAAACCTCAAATTGTCAAAGTAAAAATCTTCCCTATACGCCATCCATACATGCAATGAGAGCAGGACCATCCCAAGGTTCCATGAGAGCTGAGAAGTATTCGTATAAAGCCTTCCTTTCAGGATCCATGTTCTTGTCATTTTGCCAGGCTTCAGGAATCATCATCATTATAGCTTCAGGTAGACTTCTACCAGCACGAACTAAGAGCTCAAGTACACCATCAAATGCTCCTAAAGTAAAAAAGGAACAGATACGATAAACACATAACAAGGAGATTTCCAAATAGGATCTAAAATTTTAATTACTACTCGTCCTATATTGAGATTAAATAAAAATGAGTGAATAACATATGCATAAAGTTTAAATTGAAAGGTTGAAAGGAGGGCAAAACCTGAATCAGAAGAGCTAGCATCAACAATGGGTAAAAGCTTTTTCAATTCTGTTTTAGAAAGGCCGAGCTCCTTGCACTTCAGGAGACCCTCACGAGCCTTCATCCTAAATGAATTATGACAGTGTTAATCAACTGTATACCAAAGCGAAAAATGCCACATAATTTGATTTAAGAAAAACCCTTGACGTCAAATAAATGAATAAGAAGATTAAGAACATCATTGTTCAACTGTATAAAAAAGAAGAAAGGAAAAAATAAATTCAAAAAGAATCCTTGACATGTTGACCAATGATCTCAATCTTCCATTTGATGAAAAATCCAGACCACAAATGGCCTAACAATTCTGATCATTTTTTTGCAATATGACTTACCAGTTCACATTACCACGTAGTGTATTAATTTCGCCATTGTGACCCAAGACGCGCATTGGTTGAGCACGATCCCAGCTAGGAAAGGTGTTTGTTGAGAACCTAGAATGAACCTGCACCATAACCCATGAAAATGAATCGAGGAAAATCCAAATTGCTACAGCACAAAAATCTGAAACAATACTTTTATTTGGATTCATGATTGAATTTTATAATAGCTGCTGGGAAACATGGATCAAAACCCTAGGTAACCTTGACCAGACACAATTCCTTTCCCCCCACTAATTGAGGTTTCATCCTCGGAATGTTATTATACAAAAGGATGACATCAAGTTTCTGCAAACATTGATGACTTCATAATGAGGTCCTGACCAAGTAAACCAAGAATCCAACTCAAACAGTGATCAAGTGGAAGAACTTAAGAGATCATACATACTTCAATGCCTCAGAAGTCATTTTCTCAACCTTGCATTTCTTCCTGTTAGGGTTGATCCAATGCTGTTGGTTGTTGAAGTATGGAGTCAGTGTACAATTAAAGAGAGATTGGATAATATATTTACCAGGGCCATGTAGCTCGTAAACCTTTCATTGCCAAGATCTGCATAGTAGTATTCTTGCAACTGATCAGGTTTTAACTGGCCTTTGTAGACAACAGTCCTACCATAAGACAAAATCAAATCATTAGAAATCGCATGATATAAGTGAAACAGACTGCAAGTAATACAACTGCATAGAAACTCACCTCGAGGAAAGAGAACATATGTAGAAATCTTTATAGCCGCCGTGTTGGAGGTTTAATGCAGCTCGAATAGCTACCATAGAAACCCTCCGTAATATGTACATCTGCCATGCATCAATTTCAAATCAATTATATATAACCAAAAGCTTTTCAAAGTAATATATATATATATATATATATATATATATATATGTATGTGTGTGTGTGTGTGTGTGTGTGTATATGAAACTCCACAATTACCTGTCGCTCAAAATCCACCTTTGAGCGGGGGGTTTGTGTAAGGAACACTTGCTCAATGACCGGCTCTGTCTGCAAAGCAGAATTTCCTAGTCCTGAATTATTTGTCGGGACATGTCGCCATCCGAGGACTTGATGACCAAGTGATTCAGCCACCTATACATTCAGACACTAATTTCAGAAGCATAAAAATACTACGCGTGTTAATCACCTAAACCAGCTATCTCTTCATCACAAGTGTATAGTGTTTTTATTATTATGGTGAACTACAAAAGCAGTATTCTAGCTTAGAGTTACCTTTGTAAATACAATTTTACTCTGCTCTCTTCGGCTAGCAGAAGTAGGCAAGAAGAACATGCCAACTGCATACTGTCCGGGAGGGGGAAGCTCAAACCCAACATCTTTTGCTACCTAAAACAGAACAAAAAAAGGTCATCAATCAATACTTCAACATCTTGATAGAGGAAAACCACCAACACCAATAAGACCAGTTTTTTGGAAGGTCCAATAAGACCATATTGGATGAACAGAAGAGTTCTATTTCCCTCTAGTTTTTCTCTACCCAGTTACAGTTCATCTCGAACTCAAAAAACATGGGGTAAAAAACGAGAGAGAGAGAGACCCTATGTCGAATAAAAAAGCACTTATTAAAAATTTAAAAATGAAATTCTCTTTTTTTAAAGTACTGGGCATTGACAAATAATGCAATATAAGTAAGTACGAGTAGCTTTACGAATTAGCATACCGACCTCCTTGAAAAAGTCATGAGGAAGATCGACTAGAATTCCAGCCCCGTCACCCGTATTGGTCTCGCACCCACACGCGCCTCTGTGAGACATTCGCACCAGCATCTCGATTGCATCTGCCACCTACACGCCACGGTTGCGTTTATTTCATTTTTAAATTTTGTTTTCTTAATTTTCAGAACAAGAGCTTTAAACAGCGAGTTATATTATACCGTCTTGCGGCTGCTTTGACCGGAGAGTTCAGCCACAAATCCGACGCCGCATGAGTCCTTATCATAGGAGGGATCATAGAGACCAAGCGGCTTCTCCGGAACCTGAGACAACGAGGAACGCACCACCAGCCGTAGCTTCGGAGCTCTGCTACGCCGATCCGATTGCCAGAGCTGCAACCTGTGGGAGCCCAAAGGCCGAAGCTCAGCCGTCGTCCCGCTAAACCTTTTGGACACAGAACACCCGGTCCTCCTGCCAGTAGCTCTCCGAGCGCCTACGCCCAGCGGCAGCCGGCTCACCAGACTCCTCCCGGCCGGCGACGGCGCGACGAGTTCGCCGCGCCTGACGTGAAAAACGGAGCTGGAACTCGACGCAGCAGACATCACAACAAACAACAAGTAACACCCAATAACAAAGCTCGGAACTTGTTTAAATAAAAAGGTTTTCCGATCGGATTGGATTGGATGCAGGGACGAGATCGCCGTCAATATTGATTGGAGGGTGGGGGGTAGGTAAGGTGGGTAGGTGGCAAAAACCAACCTGATGCGAAAGGAGGCCGGTATTTGGTACTCGGCTATGGATTAAAATAATTAAAGAAAGAAAACTTAAAGAGGGGAGGGAATCCAATTGAGTTTATCTTAAAAAAACAAACTCTGGAATTAATAATGGTAAGCAGTGAATCGCTTCTTTCTCTCTGTTTCAGTTGGAGATCAGCGGGCGGAAAGGGCGAGGCGTCCCCACTTATTATTATACTTTAAGGGGGGGAAACCGGAAGCAGAGTTCGACTAGAATCAGATTTCTTCATCCGCCGGGAATTCGCAAAGGGTAAAAGTCTGTTGTTGGTGGGGACCACTCTTAAAAAACGCATCGCATCTTTATCCCGACGGACTCGGATCTTGCCCGCATTTTTTTTTCCTCCGATGACGTCACATCTCGGAGCTCCTTCGCTTCCGTCACGTGGACACCGACGATCTATGGGGCACGCGGCGACAACGATTCGTCAATACATCCGTCCAAGAACGCAAAAAGCCATGTTTCATTCACCGCTGGTCTTTTTTTATACTTCCCGTCCCCAATTTGATTACAAATTGCGAGTTACGGAGTAAAATTTCCTATTTTTTCAAATCATTTTATTTATAAATTGGTATATTAATAAGATATAAAAATTACATATAAGAAAATTATGTCAAAAGTTCTACAAAACAAGAGGTAATAAGAATATTTTAGTTTATCAAATATTTAATAAAATTGCGTAAAGAAACAAAAGTTATCGAGAGGAGAAAAAAAAATTGTAATATATTCAGGGACGGATGAAGTAGTATTTATTTTGTATTAAATATTTTTATAATTTTAAGTAGATCAAATTTTTATCAATAAATCCTAAAAGGTTAAATATAGAAATCTATTAATTTTAAGTATAGTAGTTGATATATTTTTAAATAATTATTATATTTATTTTGTATTAAATATTACTCCATCTGTCTAAAAAAGCCTTTCCTGTTTACTATTACGCCCTCTCAATAACTCTTATTTGTTTGCATGTTTTCATTGATAATTTGATAAAATAAAATATTCTTGTCACCTCTTATTTTGTAGAGTTTTCAATGTAATTTTTAAATATAATTTTTTTAAGTGTTATTTCCTTACTAATATGGAATTAAAATCATTTTAAAATCTACGGGATTTTGCACGTTAATCAAAATAAGAAATCTTTTTGGGACGAATGAAGTATTATAATTATAAGTAGATCAAATTGTTATCAATAAATGATAAAAAATTTCATATTGTTTTAGTTTTTTTATTCACCACTAGTCATTTATTATACTACCTCCGTTCAATATATTCATCCAGTTTGACTTTTTCAAGTCAAACTGGATAAACTTTAGACCTCAATTAAATAAAAATTGTAATGTATTTTATATAATAATTAATTCAATAGATTTATCTTGTTGAGAACTTTTAAATTTTAATTTATTGTATTGATATGCAACACAAATTGAGAATAATTAATGATTAAAGTGTGTCCTGTTTGACTAAAAAAGTTAAACTGGACGAATACACTGGAACGGAGGGAGTATTTATTTTGAATTAAATATTTTTATAATTATTAGTAGATCAAAATATTATCAATAAATGCTAAAAGGTTCATATATATTAAGAGAAATCTATTAATTTGAAGTTCAATATGTTGATATATTTTTAAATAATTATTATATTTATTTTGTATTAAATATTTTTATAATTATAAGTAGATCAAATTATTATCAATAAATGCTAAACATCTTCATATTGTTTTAGTTTATTTACTTTCTATTCACTTTTCTATTAAAAAATGATTTTCTTTTTTTATCCTATTGACTGATTGTCTAAATAAATGCTTGAAATTCTAATTTTGTTTTAATTTGTTTTGCATTTAATTCTATTTAATAATTTTTTAAATATATTCTTGTTGATCCCTTGACAAATAACATAATTTTTTTAGATCTTCTTACGAATTGTATGATTTATAATTGACATGATTACAACATTTTGTTTTATAAAAAATATTCATATGCATAAAAGTTTGTTTCAAAATTTTATAATTTATTAAATTCGAGCCACGTATTAAAAAAATGTTTGTGTGTACTTATGATAAATAAAATGCTTTTAGATTTTACAGATTCTATTAATTCTAAATTTCGATTCATGACTTCAAAATAATTAATTATCATTTTTTTAAAAACATAGTAAAAAAAAGATGAAATAATTGGAGAAGGAAGGAGAAGGAGATGAAATACTAAAATAGAAATCACCCTAAATGTGACTAAAACATAGAAAAAAGTACCCAAATAGGACTTTCATGTTTTTTTTCCCGAAATAAGACTTTGCATTGTGCTAATGTGACTTTGTACTGTGGTAATGTGGCAGTGTACATGTGCACATTACTATATTTTTTTGGTAATGTATATGACCATGTTTGGTAATGTAAGTCCTATTTCGGGAATAAAAACATGGAAGTCCTATTTTGGTATATTTTTGATGTTTTAGTCCTACTTTGATCTTTTTTCCATTCTAAAATCTTTAAAGATTGACACATGTCATTCTCTAAATATTACGGAGTAACATACATCACTCTCTGAAATTTGACACATGTCATTCTTTTAGAGACTAAACTATCAAATTTATATATAAATGATAAAGGATATAGAGATATCATTATTTTAAAGTACAAAAGGTAAATGATTTATAAATTTCGAAAGATTTCTTTTTAAACCAATAACTCGTACAATTTGTGTGAACATTCTCTTCGTTATATATCATAATTTTTAAGTCATTGCAATTTGTTACTTTTGAAACTGCAACATGTACAACTACGCATTACTAAATATTGGTTTCTGTAACAATAATTTAACATATTTTAGAGATTGTCCCTGACTCTTGTTAATTGTCATTGCATATTAAGTAACCACATGCAGAGAATTGTCTTTGACACTTGAATGGAATTTGTGTATCATATGTTGTCAATGATAGTCTTAGAATAACAAGCTCTTCCCCCATGCGTCTTCCAGATAATAGCTTTCCTTGTATTGAGTGATTAGCAATCGAGTTTCTACCAATCGTGTATCATTACATAAACACAATAAATGATCAATGTTTATTAATAACATAACAGATGTGCCTACATTCAAAGTTAACTTATGATTTGGTACTCCGGAAGCACGAGTCTTATTTAAGAACTCAGAAGAGTGTAAGTAACTCAAAAAACTTAAATTAGATTGGGAAAAAAACTAAAGTAGGAGTAAAACATTGAAAATATACTAAAATATGACTTCCATGTTGTTGTTCTCGAAATAGAATTTAAAATGCATTTACATTACTAAACATCATCATGCACATTAACAAAATGTATAGTAATGTACACATGTAGAGTGCCAAATTACAACTACATTATTAAAGTACACATGTATAGTGCCAAATTACAACTACATTACTACAGTGTAATGCTTATGGTGGAATAGTTTTTTATGTTACTAATGAACTTTCTGAAAAAAACTATTTTATTCAAAAATTTATATAAGGAACAATGGCAATGAGACCACTACATCATCCAAGGGAAAAAGGTATATACAAGACTACTATAGAAAATTTAATCAAAAAAGAAGTGGGGTCCAATTGTCTAATCTCAAAGCTTTCTTTGCATCTAATCACTCCTGGTGAGTTTGATAAAGAGTTAAGGTTTGACATGCTCGCTTGCTGCAATGGAGATCTAAAAAATCTATTTTCTCGGTCACCTCCATGTTCGCAAAAGTCTTATCCAGTTTCTACTATTCTAGTGAAGCAAGAGTCACTACAAGAAAGTTGACATTTTGTCGCACTTAAAAATGCTATTCGTTGCACATATAACTCTGGGATAGACTATTTGCAGCACATGAGGTAAGTGCAACGAGTGATGTGGGAAAAATTTCTACACACATTAGACACACATACATGTACTATTAATGTTTTGTTTTGCCGCATTTATGTGTTTTTACAACACCACACATACAAATGTGGAGAATTGCATTCATTTGAAAACAGTAAAGAGCACTATATCTACGTGCATAAGTGTGGCAAACAACTAAATAAACAATCTTCTCAACAACAAAACGCATCGGCTCGACCACTCTCAAATTATTTGCTATGTAGTACACTGAATGCTGAGTATCTCCTTCCAAAACTAACATGGAGATGGCGGCCTTAGGAGACACCCTTGGGTACAAATATAATGTCTCCCCGTGTTCTAGCTTTGAGAGCACCAGAGAGGATATAAGGTATGTCTTCAATGCCTGACAAACACCTTCACCTTCTTCACGGCATGGAAGGAATAACATGATCGATTACCTTAAAGAGGAAGCGACTGGGACTGTCTGGGATCTGCCAACTTGCCAATTAGGCATTGAATTTTTTAGATACTCTGAGGTGCCTCAATGCCAAGGATGGAGAGTTGCCAACTTACCGATATAATGACATTGTCAGAATGGGTATGGTAGACAAATTTGGGCATGTTTCCCACGACACAAGTTATTTGAAACCGTGATTACTCTGTTACCCTTAATGAATGATCCTTAGAGGAGTTAGAGTGTGTCTAGTGCTAGTCTCAAGTCCTATTCTCTTTCCTATGTGGCATTTAACTTGGGACTCTATTTAAGTATCATTGCATTGGATTAGTTCTTAAAACTTGGGAGCGTCCCAACTCAAAGGGAGCGTTCCACCATCTTTTTTCTTTAATTTTGATTGCTTTTTTTAGCTACTTGGGACCAAACATGAGACCATGGCAATGGAGATAAACATGAATAATTAAGCCTTGTCCCATTAATTATGATGTGGCAATTAGTGGGACTAGATATTTGTCCTAGCATTGGACATGCTCTCACCTATTTCTAGTATTCTTGTTTGGATCCCTTTAATAAATACTCTGCACTAACTTAAATACACATTAAAAATGATGCCAATAACATGTGCTTGGATATTTTGACAAACGTGGTCTAGTAAAACTTGTCTCTAAAATCTAGATAAAATAATTCAACATTTGCTCTCCCTAGTCATCATAGATAACATTTTCAAGTAAATTTTCGTGGATTTATTGTTAAAAACAGATCACCTCATCACCATACTCTTCCACAGGGAAGCATCTAGATTTCCGTGTCAAAGAGATGAATTGTCACATTTGAAATCATTCTTCGAGCAAATGGGATATAACTTGAAGTATACCTGAAAGAAGAGCACAACCTTTACATCGAAATGTGGAACAATGAAGCCCGAACTGAACATCTGAAGTATACTCCCACCATTTTTAAATTGATCTGTTATGGATAATTTGTGGATAGAACATGGTTCTTCATTATGGTTATAAATTGACACACATAACACTATTGATTACTAAAACAGGAAAGACTAAAAGAAATATGGAAGGGCAACATAGTTATTTTACAATGTATTAACTTACAGAGAATTTGTTTTCTAAATGTTTTCTATTTGTGAAGAAAATGGCTTTAGTTTAATGCGCAACTACTTGAGAATGGAAGGGGTACAACTTTAGATAGACTACTTATCAGCCAAAACAGCGTCACCAGTATACAACTTCAAACTTTAAAGGAGAAGGGAGACAGTCATAGAAAGTCATAGAGCTTCTAGTATACTCCATTACTCCGTATACAGTAAAATTGGCATGGTTGTATGAGCAGCAAGCAAATAGAATTTATCTTCACATACATTTCAGTGTTCTACTTTTGAAACACAAAACTCAAAATGATCTATTTGGTTCATTTCTTGCACCCAGTAAAAAGTGGCATACACAAAAAAAAAATTAATAAGGTACATCTATTTAAAATCATACATTATACTTCAATACTTCATAGCCAATTTTTAAAATCATCCTTTTGTTTTGAATCGGGGTCTCTTGAAAACAACCTCTCTATTTCCCACATAGAGATAAGGTCTACATGCACTCGCTCACCCTCCAAAGAACCCACTCTCTCACCATATGTGATATTATCGGGACTGTTGTATTTGTTGGCTTAACAAAATTGAGTATATTTAACTTGCTTGGCATACTTTTTAAACATAAAAAGCATTAAAGATGACTCTTTTTTTTTGGAACAGCAGAGTGGATGCTGGTGTTAACATTTGAAGTAATGATCTTGTGCAGAAGTAAAACTGTAATGCATGCCTTCCATTACATGATTACACTGTTTGCTATTGATACAAAAGAAGCTAGGGAGTTATATTTATTTAGTTGTATATTTTTGTATACTCCCCTCTTCCACACTCCCAAAAAAACTACTCTTTCCCTTTAGTAAAGAATTTGTGGCTAGAAAAATTTCTCCTTTTGACCACTTCTATTAGCCATTTTTACTTTTCAACACTTTAATTAAACTCTGTAAAAGTAAAATAGATCAGTGCAAACAAGAATCGGCCCGTCGCCCCGTCCGGTCCCGCCCAGCCTGCCCTCCCAAATGGGCAGATATGGGCAACAATAATTACCAATATGGGCGGGTCAGGCAGAGCCCAATCTTTATTTGGGCAGATATAAGAATTAGGATTGGCCTGTTGTATCAAAAAAAGATTGGCCCATTGTATCAAAAAAAAAGATTGGCCCGTTAGGGCTGGCATGCCCTCCCATTTTTTAAAAAATATATTAAAATAATACAAGATTATTTGTCTTTGTAATGTGATGTCAATTAGAACCTATTAATGTGTGTGTGTGTGTGTTAGCATGGAGGGTATAATTGAGATTTGGGGTCATGCCAATTCAAAGTGAATGCATTTACATACTGTTTTTTAGTATCTAACCTTTAAATTATGTTTTTATCATAAAGTAGCATTTGGTTGGGTAGCATACTAGTTTCTTATTGTTCATCTTTAGTAGCATCATGTTTTATCATATTACTCTGTATTTAGTAATGAATATAATGCCACAAAAAACACAGGTCACAGAGCAAATTCGTTGTTTTAATAATAAAAACGATAGAACATCAAGAACTTACCAGATAAGGGCAAAGACCTCGCATATGATTGCAAGTACCGTCAAAATTTTGTTGTGGATCTTGAAAAATAGATTAAAAAGAAGTAAAAATGATATACTTTAATGTAAACAAAGCAGAGGTAGAAAAACATAAAAGAAGAAGGGGAAACCATCTCATAGGAATTTGGATACCAACAGACCCAAAAGTAGTTGCAACTCTAAGTACTCATAAGACATGAGAGATTTGAAAGGAAAAGCTTGAAGACACTTCGTTTTTGTACTTAGTAATATTTTTAGGTTCTCTAAACTTCTATATAAATGGAAGAAAAATTCTTGAAAATGAGTTAAGATAATTAAGATGCTTCATATATTACTAATGTTATATGTATGTGTGTGTGTGGGTTATTGATTGCCTCCTTCATATTCCTTTCCCCGTTTCCTTCATTTTATCTTGATATAATCCTATCTTGATTTAGTTTTCCAATTTCCATTATACTTGATCCATTCTATAATAGCAGATTTGTTTTGGTTTATGATGCTTGACTAAATATATTTGCAATTCAACTTATTTAAGTATTGGTTTACAATTTAAAAAAATATATGTTTAAAAGCACCAAAAGCTCTACAAAACAAAACAAAATGATATGATTTGATCATGTGTGGACCGTATTAGGGGATAGAGGGACTATCAAATAAATCCTTTGACTGAATTTGCTATTCATTGGTGTCAACAATGCTACGTAGAAGGTATTTTAGATATATTATTATAATTGATTTACAAAATAACAAAAGTAGACGAAAACTCAAATGTAGACAATTACATCCGGACAAAGGGAGTAGAATATATACAATAACAGGATAAGATATGCGATTCACAGAAGCACAATACTTACCCAAAGTGCACATATAAGGGCAAAGGCTACACACCCTATATAGAGTGATGTTGCAACAACACGACCAGGATCAAGCATCACTGTCATTTGATGCCGAGGTCCAATCAGAAAGGCTGTGCTGCCATTAGATGGAGAAACCATAAAGAGTTGCAAGTAAAACAATTTCTATAATATACCAAATGTCAAGTTAGAAATCCTTCTGTTAAGGAAGTGGAGCAATCATATTCACACTATGTTGGGATAAAAAGGAGGGCCCTTCGAAAACTAGCAGGACACAAGTGTATTAAAAATTAGTCCAAGGAGTTGCCTAGGTCGCACCTGCTAGGAAACCTGAGGACGAAAGGACAACTATGGAAATGGTCTTCTTTGATGCTAGGCTGAGTAGGGCATTAGGCACTCTTAGCCTCTTAGAGTACTAGACATAAGTGATACACAATAATAATCTACTTTTTTTAAAGCAGTGCCTTGATTGATTAGGTAGTTGTCTTAACTAAGCATAAGATGAAATATGGTCACATAACAGCAATCACAAGTATTGTTTTTAGGGAGTATTTGGTACGAGAAACTTGAGGGAGGGATTGGGGATTGTAATCCCAAATGAATAGTCTCTTATTTGTTATGTGGGAATGGGAGTAAAATGAGAGGCGGGGAATAGAGAGGCCTTATTTGTCCAGCAGTATAGTAGTGAGATAAAATGTAATAGTTAAGGTGACATTTTATGAAGCTCTGGCTTCCAACATTTAAGTGAATATAATGAAAGACTATCAAACCAATTTCAGCTTAGAAGTGCTTTACATAAATGTAGGTCTATAAAAAAATGTGTGGACCTTAGGTCCACTATTGCATTTACCTGTATGATAAATAAGTAAAATAACAGCAAAATCACCAAGGCTATAATACATTATTGTACAATCTGTGATTTTAAGAGTTAAAAAGAAATTTTGAATAGCAGGAAAACACTCATTGGTATGAAGAGTTACTCTTTAAATTCTCACTTCCTTTTACAGAAAAATAAGTAATCTTGAGTTGGATTTTCTTTAAGGTAATCAAGATAAAACATACCTTCCAACTGCCAACAGGTTGCCAAACGTGAACAGAAGACCAAACTTGATGGGTTTTGCGAAAACAATAAAACACTGAAAATCGTAATGACTAAATAGTAATTAGGAACCAAAAGCAATAATTCCAGTTTGGTTATAAACTTCGGAAATTCTTTACCTACTCTGGGAATAATAAAAAAAGATAAGAGAACTAAGAGCCACTAGGAACCAATTTCATCATCCCTAACACAGTTTCCAGTATTTGAAAAACAAAAAGAGAGTAATGGGTTCTTACCAAGAACATACAAACTACGCCAGAGACCATACAAGCAGCGAACCCATATACTCTCTGCAAACCAAAACCCCAAAAAGAAACCCCAAGATGGGGGTTTCCAGTAAGGATTAAATCTTTTAACATGAAAGAGGGAATCGACAAGCTCAAGTGTTGAATGCCTACCTGCAGAGGAGATATAGCGCAGAGACCTTCTTGATCGTCCAAAATGTTATCTTGCTGATCTTCATCTCCCCCCAAAATGGATTTCCACATTGATGTCTTCTTTGCTCGATCCCAGATGCCTTCTTGGTATCACTGTCTAGCGGGGGCTTCAAACTTCACCAATTCACGTTTGAAGGCAAGCCTATTTCAAACTTTCATTTTTTTAATTTTAAATATATATTTTCTAAAATTAAATTAATAAAATTAAATTATTTAATTTTATTCATTAAAAAATTACATTCACGAACAACAAATACATTCATTAATTTAAAAAGTTACATTCGTTCATTAAACAAATTACATTTATTAACTAAAAGAATTACATTCATTAAATAAAAAATTACATTCATTAATAAAAAATTATATTAATTGAATAAAAAAAGTACACGGTGCGATAACGGAAAAGGGGGCAGGGGGAGGGGGATCCAACGGCAAAATTTTGGTCTACAATTTGCATCAAATAAATAGACGCTGTAAAAATAACGCTGCTATAATGGTAAAGGGGGCAGTGTTTAACGCCGCCCACGCTTAGTGGTATGACCACTGCGCTGAGTACGTGTGCACCCAAGAGTGCACTTACAAAATTGTCATCCAACTATTATATTTTGTCAAAAATACCTATTTTATTTTGTTACTAAACTGCCACTAAATTTTTTATTAATTGTCAAAAATACCACTATCTTTCCTCTTAACCTGCTTGTGCAAGTTAAAATAAAAAAATTAATAACTGGCATTAAACTAATATTTTTCAAAAGTATTACTTTTTTATTTCTATATATGAGAATTTTTTTATTGATATACTACCTCTGTCCTAGTATATTTATCTATATTTTTAAAATACTTTTTGTTCACTCAAATAGATTTATGTTATTCACTCAAATAGATTTTTTGTAAGCAGGATGTGGTGATATTATACTCCTACTTTTATGTGAAATTGATTTTTCCCTTCCCATTTGTTAAACTTTTATGTTGCTCTAGAAAATAAACTTTTGTTTACATTTTTAGGTCTATTCTAATCTCATCCAATAAAGTGACGCATCACATTACCAATGATTTATATGCAGTTGAAGTATAGTGGCCTATCACATTACCCATAATTATGTATTGTTTATCTTTTTCATTATGTATATCATCAGATAATATTTTCACATCTAGTCACATGCAAAAACACGCAACACATGTATTTCGTTGACTAGTTTGTACCGCGCCCAAACATAGTTTTTACCAAAGGGGTCGGTGCACCTAAATAATTAATTCAACGAGGCGCAATTGAAGATATGATCTCAAGGTATATGAGTTATGAAATCAGAGAGAAATCATGTGTTTTGAAATCTAAAACGAATTTGTTTGGAAAGATTTAGAATCATGATTTAATAAGTGATAAACAGAGGTGACCGATAACGAGGGTGGTTGGTGGTGAAAATGGTAGCTGGTGACGGAGAATGATCAATGGTTGGAGATATATCGAAATCTTCCATTTGAGGAGTTTATGATATCTGGAGAAACTGAATTCGATATCTTTTTTAGCTTTACCAAACACCTAAAATGAATTTTGATATTTGGAGATATCAAAATCCATACGTTGTTTGCTCAGCAAACACACCCTCAAACTTCTAGTGAATTTCTACTAATGTCTTTTTTTGAAGGCTTCTAGTGAATTTCTACTAATGTCTTAATTGTTGCTTTAGTACTTAATTCTTCAAAGCGTTTTTATAACTGCTCATCCCTTGCCCACACGAATAGCTTCTAAAACTTTTTGAAAACATGTTTGATAAAAAAATCCTATTATTCTCGAAAATCAATTTTTTAAGGATATTAAATTCCCAAAACTTTGAAACATAAAAACTTCAAAAATATATTTGTAACATAAATTTATTTAAAATATCTAACAGTTTAAGTAAAACTGGTTTTAAAAAAAGTAATACCTTTTTGTTTAATAAAAATCAGAACATAACTTCAAGAATCATATTTCAACGATTTTATATTTTTATTTCAAATGAAATTTAAAAAAATGAAAAACTATGAAGAAAGTAACAAATTAGCTATTCAAACGAAAAATATACTCCCTCCAAATAAACTTTCTTCCTATTTTTATGTTTTACTCATATCTCCCATTTTCCAAAACACTTTACAACGCAGTGTACATTCCCATCAAATGCAGAAATTTATTCAAGACGGGAGGGAGTATTTGTTTAGGAACTAATATTAGTATTTCAAACACAAAGTAAAGGACTGGAAGAAGGGATGATAGTGAAAGCTATAATCACTCAGACAACTCTTTTAATAGAGCTACCTAGCCATAACAAATCAAAGATGAAACGCTGCAGAAAGACGAATCTAAGATAATGAAACAAACATCCTAATTAGTCTATGATTGGTTACATGGGAATTTGAACCATAACTCGGGAATCATTACTTCTTCAATGTTATTTATGATGTTGAGTAGACAAAATTCTGACATTTTTGTAAATAATTTAAGAAAATACCACTAAAATGTTAATTGGATCTCTTAATCCAAATTTGATCCGATCTGAATCGAATGTTGATATAATCTAATACAATTGGATCCGAATTTGGATTTGACTTGAGAGATTGATATAAATCCGCGACCCATTCATTCATAGAAAAAAGAAATTCACAAAAAACTTAAATCCTTGACTTCACCATCCAGGTATAGACAAAATATGCCCCATGCATGTCATGTGCACTGGGGAACAGGCTTTATACAGTGCTACCACAACAAAATACAAACTTTCCCCAGCCTCATGCACCAAATGGAATTAATGCCTAAGCTGAAGAAAAACTGCAAGATAACATCATGAGACATGGTGCCTTTGGTTTCTGAAAAGTAAAAAGTAGATAGTAGGACAGAGTAACATAGCCAGATTTAGTTGTTACCAAAATGTCAAACCATTCAGGCTATTAAATGACCTCCTCACCTCTAAATCAAACCCTGCCGTTGCAGATCTGTGTATGTCTTTTTGTTATAGATGTTTCCTTCTTGGTCTTCATACTCTTCCTCAAGATCCGGGCGCCATTTGTTAACTCCTTGCTTCTCCTGGATTCTCTCCCATAGTTGTTTTGCTTCCTGCATTAGACGTATATTTTTATATGAGAAGCTACAATATTTGGCTGCTAGAGGTATATCATCGGGAAGAAGGGGGGGGGGGGGGG
>OOIL02000624.1:269932-293317 GCA_900332095.2 Cuscuta campestris | reverse complement strand
AACGTATATTTTTATATGAGAAGCTACAATATTTGGCTGCTAGAGATATATCATCGGGAAGAAGGGGGGGGGCTAAAGTGTTCACTAGCTGCTCAACGGGTCGTGAAGGAATCCCCTGATTTGGGTGTGCTATGCCTAAGGGACAGAATAGAAAAAGATACCTCAATAGATGTAATCTCGTTGAAGTTCTTTGTATTTGGGATGCCAAGGCATCGCATTCCATGTTGATGCCTCCATTCCTTGAAATGTCGTTCGTAAGCTCTACGACCCCAGTAACTGTGGTTCCCACAGATCTCACACTTGAATTCCTAAAAGGCATAATAAAAAACACTATTAAGAGCACAAAAAACAAGCATTCAAATGAAATAGTAAACAGTGGGGAGGACCATTCTGGGACACATGTACATGGCTGGTTAACATGGAGGGAAAATAGGTTGAGTAAGAGCTAGTAATCAGGTAAAGGCCGGAGCACCCAACTTGCTACTACTTAGGCTGCATAGCATTTGTCTCCAAATGAAACCCTTTATGCTAGACATAAACTAGGCTATTTTATTTGGCATTCAAAGATAGTCCTGCCCTAATGTGTTATCATCCAATAGTTAATACTCCGTACTATACTAGCTTTTGAGGTAACCCTGGTAATTGAAATGAGAAGCAACCATGCTGACTCTAAGATACCAAAAACATTACCCCAATGCCTCAAAGGTTCCCGCCAATTGCGGGGTAGGGGGGGGTCAGATGTACGCAACATGACCCCAATGTTTAAAACATAGAGCGGCTGTTTCCAGATGAACTATGATGAGCATCGAAAGTTGCATTGACTAACAGCTATTTCACTATTAAAAGAAATACAAATAGTTTAAAAGCCATTTTACATTACTCCATCATGACCCAACGCCAAAAAATAGTGAATCTTTGGCTCCACCGGAGATTATCGAACATGCTGACTATAAGATAGAAAGTGAAAATTTAGGAATTTATGATGTTACCTGACCAAGCCCATGAAGTTTATATAACCAGTAAGGGATAGGTTTCCCGTCCCATCCCATCGGCAACTTCAAGGGGTTATAAATCTGCTGATCTTCATCATCGCTCTCTAACTCTGCTTGTTCTTCTTCCTAACAGAAATCGACAACAAATTGATGATGCACTTTTAAAAAAAACTAAGAGTAAACAAATTACTTGTGCATGTTTCTCAATGAAATGCCATTTTAAACGCATGATCTATGCTATGCAGAGCATAGCACTGATCAAGCAAGCTATAAACCATCCTACTTTGTATTGCAAAATAAAACGAATGACAACAATGGATTAAAAAATGATGTGTAATCACTAATCATATGCTCCCTCCGTCCTAAAGAAAAATAAAAATAGAAAACATACTTTTGTCTCAACAAGTCTTATTTGAACAAAAGAATCTAATATTTAATGAATGTTTTCCTGAAAAGAGTGTCCCAAACAAGATAAGTATTTTAAATTTAGTAAGACAGATACTATTAGAATTGATAATTTCAAATTGTATCTTTCTTAAATTGAAAATTCTACTTTGGTGGAACATGACTCCTTTTTTGGATAGAGACAGTAGCCGTTTTGAAATCCATAGTTTGTACTCCTGCACAATTCCATTTATAATTTCCCAACAGCAGGGCAATCTATAAGTCTATTGCCAGCGGAGCTAAAAGTCATTTTCACAAAGTTTTAGCTTCAGGTAAAAATGGACTGATCAAAAGTGTTCATTCAATGTCCCCTGCTTCTTAATTTCTATGAAGTTTTGGGAAGTAAATGCATCAATGTGTCATGGTTCCAACAGAAACAACCTCTCCGCTGTGTTTTTACTGGGGTGAGGTGCTTTATGAATACATTGTTGGTATTGTTGCTAACAGCAGGGTAATCTAGGAGTTACCTCTTCCCGTTCTGCCTCCCTTTCCCCATAAGTCTGAGCCTGTTTCTTCTCAACATTTTCCTTGGTAAGAACTATTGTCTGCAGGGCAAGTAATGCCAGTTCATTGGGTTAATGCTTTTAGAAGTATAACACTATAAAAGTGCCACATAGCAGTCCTACAATAGCAGTCTGTCCTGCAAGATAAACATTTATGGCAAACATACCTCCTCCATTAGATCACACAGCTTTCTTAATTTTGCTTCCATAAATGCAACATCTTTTGCATCTCTGTTCACTTGTGGAAGAGCAATACCACCATTCTGCCTTGAACCTTGAGTGCCTTTTGCAAAATGGTTCTTGTCCAAGTTTTCAAGAGGTGTATGCTGCAAGCAGAACTCTCTGAGGTGAGTGTGTGTAATAAACTTATCGACTCATCAAAACAATAGAGAGGAATGCATGTAAACCTATACTTGTGAAAATAACAGAATCCCAAGTCAATATAATTATATTAAGAGCCGCAATTTCTAGCACACTAACCTTTGTAAGAAAAAGTCTTTCGGCACGCTGCTGGATGGTACCTCCTGACTTCAATCCTAGGGCAGCTAGTGCCTGCCACAAAATAAGAGGTGAATATATGGTGCTTGAACAAGTATCAAGATGGAATACATATATGAGAAAAAAAAAGCATGCCTCCTTTAGCCTATCAGGGCCAACTTCCTTCAATTCTTCAACCGTATTATAATAGTCAAGATCAATCACAGTATGATCCATTGGAGCACTACCATTTTCATGATAATCATTCCCCCATCCTTCGAATTTGCCATTTGTCCACTGCTCTTCGAATTCACCAACTAGCTACAATAACAGAAGGCCAGAAGACTTCAAAAATTAACCAAAATTCATAGCATACTTGAACTTGTTTCGATAAGAGAGCATACTAATACAAATTGATAGCATACTTGAATTTGTTTTGATAAGATATCATACTTAAATACTTGATAATACAATATGATTCCTAGCCCCTAAGAGTTGTGGAGTACTACAAGAATCCTTTACTACGCTAAATGATAATGAAATTTTGGAAAAATAACTTCAAGGGATGTTCTGGGCAACAATGATCTATCAAGTTGGAACTGTGGCGTATGTTTTTGGTTGCTAGCTTGCCACAACAACGACAAACCCAGTAAAATCCAACAGCCAGGTGTTTGTGGAGGGTGTGTATATGTAGATCTTGCCCCTGCGTATGCCACAAGAAACCATTCTTACCATTGTCAATATATCTGTCTATCGCAGTCTAACGATAGCAAACTGCAGTTCTCATAGAGACTAAGACTGAGCACTGTGTAGAATTTAATGAGAAACTGCACTTGAATGTTTCATTACACATAAACATGATATTTATAATAGCTACTCCACTAACCTAATAACAAGCCTGACAACATTGAGCCCATTAAGTAACCCTAATTACATCTATTAACACTACCCCTAAAATTGAAACGTGACTCACATTAGTGGAGCACGAATGCACAACTTGGGCAATAAAAATAGACTAGAAAACAACACAAACCTTGATAAATAGTTCAGACTAAACTATATTTGTTGTGGCAAAAACGGACGGACGTGACAGGCCAAGCAAACAAACAACAAAAAAATTGTTGACGAATGACTCGCACACGGGTGAGAAGAGGACGACTAACAAGTGTCCGCCGGACACTTATTATACTGTCCGCCAGAGGTGCGACTAAACTCACAAACTAAAATGCCGAACATACAGTTGGTTGCGACAGAACAAACAGAAACAAGTCAAACAACCAAATACTATGTCATCAAAAACTTCAAAAATGTGGATGGACGGCAAACTGAACATGAAAACCTTCTCCCGCGGAAGTCCAAATAAAGCAAAACCAAATCAAGATTTGCGAGTGGATGAATAGTGACTTGGCATACCGACAGCCTGTCAAATAAATGCAGCCCAATAAACCTCAAGAGTCAAGACCATGACCAGTAATACACAAAGCAATGAATTCCGTAGTACCTAAATGCCGGCAAAAGTTTGTGATATGTGAAGCCAAGGGATGCAGTCTAAATCATGGACGGACCTGACTATTCCCGAAATAACAAGGGGTAGAACGATAGCGGGCTAGACAGAACCCGAACAGCAACGGGAACAAGGGAACAAATAGCCACATGGAGTAGCAACTCGAGACAGACACACGGACGTCTAGCCAAAGGACAGGGGTCAGCTTTGACCGTTCAATGACCGCAAAAGAAAAAAGGAATGAGCTGGCAAAGGGAACCAGACAGGGATCTGGAGAGCGGCTACACAGGAATCTGATTTCATTGGTTTATGGCAATTGGCGGCGACTTGGCAGAGCACATAATGCACTGAATTGGCTGAATAAATAGCAAGCACCGCCTGAACATATACGACTACGTCAATTGTGGCAGTGACACCAAACCTAAGAACGGGACGATGATTAGAACTTTGGCGGCATTTTGATGCAGCTCTACAGATGTCGCGTGCTGCTGGAAAAATCAGAACGCTTGAACAACTGGAGCGACTGAAAGATGGAGAGGGAACCTACGGCTACGCGCCATCGCCGGACAAACCACAGGCAGCGGCAGCTGCGAAAGAATCAAAGCAAAACTAGGGTTTTAGTTGACCAGGATTTGGCTCCGATACCATGTAGAATTTTGTGAGAAACTGAACTTGAATGTTTCATTAAACATAAACACGGTATTTATAATAGTTACTACTCTAACCTAAGAACAAACCCAACAACACTGAGCCCATTTAGTAACCCTAATTACATCTGCTATACACTGCAAAGTGATGATATACTGCAGAGTTTCCGGAATACCTCAAGCAAGGTTGTTAAACTCGAGATCTTAGCTAAGATCGGTGGATGATTAGAAGATCGTAACTTGAATCGTAGGATCCTAGTAGCTAATGTTTAATACGATAAATTTGTACATAATTTAAAAAATAAATACCCATAAATCATAATCATAACATGCAAAAGAATAAAAATAGTAATAATTTCATTACCTCCAAATAAAAACTTCAAAAGTAATTTACAAAACGAAGAGAGAACTTAGAGACATGGGAGAGGGGAAGCAAGTTTTATTTCAAAATAGAGGGTAGACGCACGCAAAAGACGAGGCTTAAAGGTGCCTATCGTGCGACTCTTTCTCTTCTTTTTGGAATTATATCTTTTCCCTCGTAAATTGAATACGTATCGCGTCAATTCATATATAGTTTAGATCCAATTGCTTGCCGATCCCACGATTCTAGCTTCCAACTCAACGATCCAGGAAGATCCTAGAAACTTTCAATTTCAGCAACGATCTAGATCACATGAAGGTAGAGTACTAGTAGATTCACGACATTAACAACTTTGACCACAAGGATCTGAGGCTGCTATAAATACCTTACATGCCATTGGTTATTAATGCAGATCGACCCCGCAGTCTAACAACTCATCGAGTCCATGGAGATTGAGTGATCGACAATGATCAAGCAGATTGTTGTATGTTTCTTTGGCTGACATACAATGAGGTATCTGGCGTCTAGAATGAGTGCGTGAGCAAATAACCCTAACGTTGAAATAGTAGCTAGCGACTAAGCCTTATTATTAATGTCTTTTTCTCTGCAAAATTCTGTGATCTTGTCTTTTTATTAACAGAATATTTATTAGGATATTACTTGAACATAATTTTTTGTACAGATATTATTCAACAGAATATTTTTTAGAGCAAACTTAATTGCAGGTTATTTTTCAGAATATTAATTTGTTAAGAGTTTATTTAAGTTTGGTTTATAATATTCAGGTTAGTTATGCCTAAGTTGCACTGTGACGGGTGTGGGTGCATATACGAAGACGGTGACAGAAAAAAGCATTTCTAAAAAATATAGGATGTGAGTGCAGCATGGACACGGCAAAGAGATAGTAATAAAACACTAATAGAATCCTAAATGTAAAAAATAATGCCAAAAATTTTCTCTATTTTTTTGTTAATACTTTTTTTCATGGATTATTTGCTAATAAATACGGAATACAAACCACGCAGCAATTAATAAAAGAAATAACCTCAGCAAATTGAGCAATTATTACGCACGGACAAATTGAACAAATTGCAAACTAATAAAGATGCACGGAAATATTGAGCAGCAAAGTGCAAAAGCAGAGCAAAATTAATTGAAAAAGTAAAATTACAAATCTTGAAAGAAAAAAAAGAAGGCTAGAAAAAGGCATATCACCGCTGGTATAATACGCTCACCCTAATAACCTAATATGTGCAATAAAAGAACCGATTGGGGCACGGGTCAAAGTGCAGATCCAACCATGGTTGTTAAGTCGACAAGTCGAGTCGAATCGGTGACGGGGAGACCAGTGGACTAGGCGACTAATCGTAGACTAGTCGTAGACTAGTCGACAAATCACAATTAGTATTGAAAATTTTAACATTATATATATCTACATTAACCCAACATGAATATATATATATATATATATATATATATGACAAAATACCATAAAATATTAAAATAAGAAATACAAAACCAAAATATTAACTGAATTCAGAAAAAAATTGAAATACTCTGTATTAAACTGAAAAAAACTGAAATACTAAAATACTAGAATAAGAAAAAAATTAAAATATTAACTGATATCAGAAAAAAATAGAAATATTAAGAAAACAGAAGAAAACTGAAAATTTTAAAGTATATTATACTTTATAGTTTAATGAACCAAATCAATGAAAATTAAATCAAATAAAGAGTATATGATAACAAAGTAAACATTGAGAAATCTTACCCATGGAGGAGAGTTAGGAGAGTCGCTGATGGAGGAGAGTCGCTGGAAGCCTGGAAGTCGCGGAAGTCACGCTGGAACTGGAAGACTAGAGTCGCGACCCTCCAGACTGTCGATTGTGGATGGATTGCATCGAAGGAGGCAATGTTTTATAAAAAATTTTAAAATTTTATGAAATTTGGGTCGGGTCGGGTCGGGTCAATTGGATTAGGTCAAATTTGGCCCATTTCTTTCACCGATTAGGCGTGGCCTAATCGTGCCTAAGCGTCGCTTTGCACGCTTAATAGCCTAGTCGGCCCTAGGCACTAGTCGAAGAGCAAATCGCCATGGCAAAACCGCCCCGACCACTAGTCGGCAACTAGTCGTGGCCTAGGCGACGACTTGGCAACCATGGATCCAACCTGGTACACCCCCTACTTCCAGTTTCCATATTGCCAGAGGCCACCACCAAATCCTCCCCATCCATGGCGGTTCCGGTTCATCTCCGGTTGCCATAAAAGCATTCACGTCCCCACAACGATTCGAGGTCGTCAAACGGCACTCAGGTGACGAACTCGTGCAACCAAGGTTATGGCCAATAGTGAGAGTTTTCAAAGTTACAATCCGTCCAAAGATCCCGCGCGAAAAGCGAAATCTAAAGACCGGGTTGAACTTTATTATTTATAAACTATTTATATTGAAGTGCTTTAAATTCTAAGTGGTCGCAAATTCTCGCCCGCATCCAACTTAATGATTTTAAGTCAACATATGTAGTATAGGCTATGTTCAAATGAATCGGTGGCCATTGCATCCTATGACACTGGTCCAATTGAGGACCCTACGGTGCTCCGTTTGAACACAAATCCACCCCCCCCCCCCCCAAATGAACAATCTGGGAGATTTGGGAGATTTGACTGGGGACAGGGGTGGACAGGGGATGGGCTAGGTCGGAGGAATTTGGAAGGGGAAAGAGAAACTTCAGAGTGGAAGGGAACACCATAGGGTGCTTAATTAGATGAGTGTCATAGGATGACACTGACCACCAGTGCCATTTGAACCAGGTTGATGTAATATATTGCAAATATACATACTTTGAGTATGTACATCACCAAGATAACAAGAACATAGGCAATACATACTCCCTCTGTCCCACAGTAGTGGCTCCCTTTCAGTTATGATGCTTGACTGAAATAATTTTCAATTTAATTTATTAATATATTAATGCAAAATCAAAGGATACATTTTATATATTTAANCACCATAGGGTGCTTAATTAGATGAGTGTCATAGGATGACACTGACCACCAGTGCCATTTGAACCAGGTTGATGTAATATATTGCAAATATACATACTTTGAGTATGTACATCACCAAGATAACAAGAACATAGGCAATACATACTCCCTCTGTCCCACAGTAGTGGCTCCCTTTCAGTTATGATGCTTGACTGAAATAATTTTCAATTTAATTTATTAATATATTAATGCAAAATCAAAGGATACATTTTATATATTTAAAAACTATCTCAGACTCTACTTTTGTGGGATTCTACTGGCTTGTTTTATTTAAAAACTACACCAAAAGCTCTATAGAACAAGAGATGTCATAAAAATTGTATTACTACAAATGCATAACAAAAATGTATAAGGAAAAAAGATACTGTTTGACCCTAGCATGAGTGAATAGGACAATTCTTATGGGACAGAGAGTATATCCAATACAAACTCCGCGCACCAAGATATCAAGATTCAATATTAATGCGTTTCAAAACAAAATTCTATGGCAGAAATGATACAATAAAGGAAAACATAAAAGAAATTATACAAAACCCACAAAGGAGGCAAAAGCTCGATTCTGCGCATAAAACACAAACTATATTTATACTCTTCTTGTCTCGATTTAACGTTTCATTCAATTTTTGCATTGAAGTTTTATCAAATGAATTATGTGATTGATGTTTTTCAAAAGAAAGTGAAACAATGCAAAGTATAAATCACACAATTCTATCCTTAAAAGAAAATAAAAACATTATTCAAGTGACTAAAAAAGAGGGGTAGGAGTATATTAATTTTACTAAAAACAAATATAACCCTACTGCCGCAAACGAACCGAGACCCTTGGCCCTTCTCTAAAAAACCAAAATAATAAAGAATCAGTCTCCTTAAATTTTTGCTATTTTTGAACGATTAATCGGCGCATGGGGGTATGGGACAAAAAGTCATTGTCAAATCGTCGACCAGATAACCTAACGTCAAAGCCACAAGTCGCAGACCCTAGTTGTTCCCTCGCGAGCGACGAGATGACTAATTGCCAACTAGCCGATGACTTAATATCTATGTTGACAAATTGTTCTCAAATAAAAACTTCTGCTTTATGATTTTCTGGATTTGTTCTATCATTTGTTTAATTGTTGTTTTTCCTATTTTTCTGATTTGCTAGTTTAATTTCTCTTTTTTCACCTGATTTTGTGTTTTTGAAGTTTTTCCATGTTTGATATTTGTTTTTTCTAATTTATGCTAGTTATTTCATGTCTTTTTCACTAAATAGATGTCTCTAATTATATCCATACTCCCTCATGGAGTTTATCAAGTGTTTAAAAGTGAAAAGCGTTTTGTGAGAAAATGGATGGTGAAAATTTGAAAGGTGTTTGGTCAAAAAGTGGATGGTGAAAAAGTGAAAGGTGTTTGGTAAAAGAGGAAAATATAAGAGCCACATATTCATTTCCTAAAAGGGGACATGGAAAAGTGTAAATCCATTTTGGGACATCAAATAAAGGAGACTGTAAACTTCACTTTGAGATGGAGGGAGTATTAGTTATGGCCAAGCGTTGGATGGATGGGTGCACTCAAAGCTAAGAACTTCAACATATTATATGCTATATTTTAAACTAACCTTACTATGTTTATTACTTACAACTTGTCACTTAGGCAATCGCCTAGTTGACTAGGCTTCCTAGCGATCCACTGGTGTCATGCTTCGTTGTGGCACCATGATAATTGATAACTATGTTTGTATGGTTGTGGCATAAGATGGATTGAGTTGTAAGGGGGCAATGAATTAAAAATCAGGACAGTATAAATGAAAAAACCAACCTTCGAAAATATCTTTTCAATATCCTGCAAAGGCTGTGTCCGTTGAAAAAAATATACCAAATACTCAAGTAGCTTCTCCAAATATTCCATGTACTGCCTGTTGAAAAAAAAGATAATGTTAATGGAACACAATATATCATATTAAAGAAAAGAGAATCAAACCATGTTAGTAGTTTTGTGTCCTTATACATACCAAACTATGAGTTCAACTATCAAGTAAGTTAAAACTATGCGGAATGCAAAGGAAAATAGAAAGGAACATATCTAAATGAACTAATAAATCTAGTGAACATTTCAGAAGGATGATGGAAGCCAAAAAACAAAGTTCAAACCATTTGAAAAATAAAAATCATACACGGTCACATAACGAGTATACCCAAAAAATCTGATCTGATTAACTTCTTCAAGTAAGCCGGCCCTTTGGCTCGCTTCCGACTGTCTTGCCCACAATGAAAGCTTGTTCTCTTCAACTTCTTCTTAGTGGTTACTTATTCTTATTGAGATCCAGATCGAAAATAATTTTAAAGATAACTACGATCAGATCAGACTATACCAAACCGAAGTACTAGACCTTAATAAAACCAAATCAAATTCAATCAAATCAGATGAAGAGAAAAAGCTCTGAGATAGTATTGAAAATAATAGGGATTCATTTCACATTGTATTATCAAATTACGTAACGAGCCAAGATAACAATTCAACCAAACATAAGAAAAAAACCCACTACTCGTTTTACGTCAAGCAATACATGGCCCAAAGTGTGCTACCCTACACTTTTCAAACATTTTGGCACCAATCATCAACATGTGAGTATTACACCAAGAAATGGCAACTTCAATTGTGAGGAATGTATTTGGCTTCAAAGCCCTACGCGCTTTACCTCTTGAAGATCTACATATACCTAACGATCAAGCTTGTGGATTAAGTAAATTGAGTATCTTGCTTCTTTCTTCTCCAAAGGGAAAAAATCTATCTAAAGTTATTTACTGACACCGAAAAGGGAATACTGAGGATCTGCCAAAACATACTTTCCTAATAGAGTAAAGGCAAGCAGAAACTAAGACTTACAAAATGCAGTGAGAAATATACTTTCCAAATATAGATGTGACCTTCTACCGCAAAAATTGTGCTACTTAATCCCAAAAATGCGGTGAAACCGGAGAGGGTGGGTAGAAAATAATGTATATGGTGCACAATGTAAAGACCAAATAATGAAGTGCTTTGTTGCACAGCAAAGGCTTAAAATTCCATTAAGGTCTCTCACAACACAATAGCACAAGAATGCCCTTCAGTCAAGAATAAAGAAGAGGGAAAAGCTTTGTCTCTACAGCTTCCTACATATTATGAGACCGTAACACAGGGGGTCGTCCACTCATGTCATAAGCATGGCTCTCAAGGTCACAGGCTGACACTAATGTTGGCCATTTCTTACCAGTTACCGTGCATACAAGTGATACCATATCTGATAAGTAGGGGTGTTCATCGGTCTAAAACCGGACCGGACCGAACCGGACCGGACAGAAGACCGAACTGAGGCAAAATCAAGACCGAAGACCGGACCTAAATATATTTGGTTTTGGACCGGACCGGACCGAAATATAATAGACCGAACCGATTAAGACCGAATAGGACCGAGACAAACCTTTACCCCACTATCATTTCTTCCTTGGTGAAGCACTGAATATTGCCCTGACTTTCAATTGAAGATCGAAAGACTTTATGCAATAAGTAACTGACTAAATTGAAGGTGAGGGAGCAATCATTATACCCAGATTCTCAATTAAAGCCTAATTGAAAATTATATGAACTCACATACTTGAACAGGAGTGCGAAGGTGAAGAATAGAGTTGCAGAAATGCTTGACTCGGAGTCTATGGTCATCTAGTGACGGAGAACAGAGTTGAAGATGGAAGACGAAGGACGGAGTCGGAGACAGAAATAGAAGAGCCATCTAAGTTGGAGAAGATTGTGCCAAACTACGTATAAAATTGAAAAAAACCCTACCTGGGAGAATCAGAGAAGATGCAAATTAGGCTTGGAGTCTAGAGTGGACAGCGGATGATATATGCTCCGCAAGAGTTATCGGTTATTTCGGTCTGGACCGATATAAATTCGGGTATAGACCGGACCGGACCGAAACCCGAAATATTAAAATACTAGGACCGAAGACCGACCCTAAATGCAATCGGTCCGGGTTCGGTCTGGACCTAACGGTCCGGTCCGGTCGGTTATTTCGGTCTAGACCTAATGTTGAACAGCCCTACTGATAAGCTCATACCTCTCCCAACTATTGTGTTGTGCAAATCACCCGACGGACCCTATGCTGATAGTGTGTTATGAAATGGAATATACAAAGTAGAATATAATGAAAACAATGACTTAATTGAGCGGAAGGATAATAGTCCCTTTGACTTAATACTGAATCCTTGCCCTTAAGCTGCACAAAATATACATATTACTGATAAGTAAGAAAGATACTCCCTCTGTCCATTTTTTATCTTCCCGCTTTCCTTTTTCATCCGTCTATAAATTATCTTCCCATTTCCTTATGGTAACATNTCCACCAACCATCTCATCCATCTCCTTCAATTCATCTTCTTCTTTTCTTTAGGGTTATCAAGCATCATCGCTTGTTGCTTGTTCATCCGTTGCCAGTCGCATGTTCATCCGCCGTCTTGATTGCGTAGATCTGCTCATCCTCCGCCGCCATCAATTGCTCTGATCTACTCATCCTCCGACATTGCTGTCGTTGATTGTGCAGATCTACAAATTAAATCCGCTGATGTCGCAGCCCCGTGATCGTCACCTTCCCAGCTGCTGCTTTTTTGCCTCACCGATGTCACAGCCTCATGGTCGTCGCCGATGTCACAGCCCTGCTGTTGATTGTGCAGATCTACAAATCTGCCGATGTAGACTTTTGTGCCTTAGCAGCAGCAAAGCAACAGATCTAAGGGAATTGAACGAAAGGGAGAGTCGGAAATAGTACAGGGGTATCTTAGGAAAAAGTCAACACAATATTTAACTTTTATTAAACTCCGTGCCCCGTCAAAGCGGAAAGATAAAAAATGGACGGAGGGAGAAAAAGACATACAATAGGAAAACTGTAGAATGACGGTAGAAATCAAGTGGCCGAAGAAATTATGGATCTCATCCCTTAGAATAGTCCATTATGCAACATTTGACCAGGAATATGTCCAATGTGTTCCTTAGGATATATTGAGTGCATTGATGATTTTGGTGTGGGTCTTGAGGATATGCTTCTTGGAGGCTTATGAAATCCATATTAACTAGAATAGGAAGGGCAAGAAAATTCAGCACGTTGTTGTCTCCGGGTTAAAGCATAAGCCCCAAGGTCATCTTTTCACCTTTCTGTAGATGATCATGAAATCAAAGGGTAAATGGGTAATAACTTCATGAGAAGTTGTTGACCTGTTATCACAACTGGTCCAATAGATACTTGAGATTATGGTGATCAATTTGGGCAAGGAAATGGTGGCCTGGCACATACCATTTCTGCAAAGCTACCAGTGCAAGAAATCCTCGGTCATAAGCAGATTTAAGACTATAAGAAGCATTGTGTATTGCGGTTTCGAGGCATTTTAATATCGAGGCGTATTGCGTAAGCCTCAAATTTAAAGTTCAAAAGTGTGGATATAACAATTTAAGCAATTTATTTACATAAAATAACAAGACTAAAAATTTTTATACATGCAATTTTCAAGTTTGAATGACAAATAAATAACAATACATATAAAAATCTTGAATTAATGACAAGTTAGAATAAATTGCAAACATTTAACAAATATACATTGGTAAACACAAATGGAGCAAAAAAAAAATTATGTGGCCTGGATGCTGATCAAATAAGGGGATAAAGTCAAGACTCTGTAAAACATTCAAAATACTATAAAAATCAACAAGAATAGGAGAAATGATAAGGCACACGATGATGCTCAACAAATAATTCAAAAATCAATAATAAGAAAGTACTCCATAAAACTTACCTGGCAGAGAATATAGTAGATAGAAGAGTAGAGGTGCAAAGCAATCGAAGAAGATTGATTGATGCTCGACGAATAAGGGAGGCAATCTACTAGGGTCATGGCTTTATTATGTAAGAGTAAATTCCCAGAATGATACTCAATAACTATGTGTTTTACCAAATTAGTCCTCAAAACTAACTAATTCCTGAAATCATATTCGATAATTGAGAATAATGCTCAGTTCAGTCCCCCCGACTAACGGCCGTTAAAATGGCGTTAAAAAGACGTTAAACTTTATACTACTTTCCCAAAATGGTATTTTCTAACGAAGTGTTTTCTCAATTTGATCCATTTTCGAAATAAAAATTAATTATGAAAAAATATTTTAAATTTTATAGGATGATAATATAATTCTAAAAACTATAAATATAATTTCATATATTTGAAAGTAACATTTTAGATTACTTACAATTATGTAAAGGAATATCATGTAAACAAAATATTTAAAAAACGTTGAAGAAATCAACCTAAATAGAAGTAAAACATAGAGAAAAAGTTCCTATTTTGGTACTTCATTTATGTTTTACTCCTATTTAGGGTAATTTCATTAACGATTATTAAACATTTTATTTACATGTTATTCTTCTAAATAATTATAAATAATTGAAAATATTTTAAATTTTATAAAATTATATTTGTAGTTTTAAATATTACTCTGTATATTGTCATCCTATAGAATTTAAAATATTTTTTTTATAATTAATGTATTTTTATTTCAAAAATGGACCAATTTGAGAAAACACTAAGTTAAGAAGTACCATTTTGAGAAAGTAGTATAATGTTTTACGTCGCTTTAATGCCGTCTTAACAGCCGTTAGTTAGGGGACTGAACTGAGTATTATTTTCAATTAACGAGTACCATCTTGGAAATTAGTTAATTTTGAAGACTAATTTGGAAAAACACATAGTTATTGAGTACCATTTTGGGAATTTACTCATTATGTAATTTAACTTTATAGAATTTTTAAGTAAATTACGTATTTAACCCAATTCTTTATTTTTTGGGGAGAAAAGATGCGTACACCTCATGGCCTACGCCTCAAAAAGCTTTCGCCATTGCCCGCCATATTTGCACAATATCTCCAAAACCCTTGTTGCGTAATTGCTAGATCGCCATATGGCATAATTTTTTGGAAACTGCCATGAGGCAAGCCATATGAAGGGTTACGCCATGCTATTCCGAACATTGATAAGGAGAGAAACCCTTACTAAAATATGAGACTGGATTCAAGGATTGTAGAAGGATGGCTCCGACTCGTGCTGAAGATGTGTGGTTTTCCACTTAAGTGTTGATTGAAATCGGGCAATTTCAAAATTGGTTATGAAGTCAAGGCAGCGTTCAACTGCTGAAATGCTGATTCAGCTTGTTGCATTATAGCAAAATCCATTTTTCTTAGTCAACGGCCTTGTAATGAGTCCATAATTTTTTATAAAGCAACAATAATAACCTGTCAAACCTGGCAAACCACACAGATCTTTAACGTCACCGGGTTTGGGACACTTCATAACTGCTCGAACTTTATTGTAATCAATGTCATGGCTATCACGGCAGCAGGTCGAGTCGAGTCGGTAAAGAGGAGACTTGTGGACTAGTCGGCCTATTAGTCATAGACTCATAGACTAGTCAACAAATCATATAAGTAATGAAAACTTTAAAATTAAATATATTACCATTCACCAAAGACAACCATATATAAATTTATAACATGAAATATCATTACCATAACAAAATTATATTTAAAGGTAGCACATCAACAAACATAACAAGCCAACAAAGTGTACGTTCGCCACCTATTCCGCTAAGCAAAATGTGTGTTCTACAGCTAGTGTTGGTTTTACCCTTCTAGGCAATTTTCAGCTTGCTGGAGAAGGCTGGATTGGACCTTAAGCACAGCTACTTCAGCAGAAAGAGTATCAAGATTTCAAGTCGAGAAACGATGGTGAATAGTTGTTGGGTCAGTCCATTTGGAGATGGGTCTGGGTGACATGAAAGGGAAGTATTGGGTTGATCATTTTGTAATGTAGTTTTAGTGCTGAGTATGTTGGACTAGAAAAGGCTCTGATGCCAAATGATAGAGTAGCTTATAAAATGGAATACAGAATATAATGAAAACACTAGTTTATTTGAGTGGAAGGATAACAGTTCCTTTGGTGAGGCCAAGGCTCCGCTCACAAGTGTAACTTAATACTGAATGCCTGCCATCTAGAGTAGGATATATTATACTGATATACTCCCTTCGTCCCAATATGAAGTTGCCTTTCACTATTCACTTTCTTTCTATATTTTTGTTACTCATTTGATAAAATATAGTCATGTAACCTTCTATTGTAGGATTTAAATATATGAATTTTACTTTTGAGATCCACACCAATTTTCAAATAAATTGAATTAAAAATAACTTCAGTGGAAACTTCATTTTGGGATGGAGGAAGTATATAGGTAAGAAAGATAAAAGACGAGCAATAGGAAAACAGTAGAAAACAAGTAGCATCTAAAGTCACGGATATTGACTCTTAGAATATTCCATTAGGCAACAATTGACCAGGAACACATTCATCATGTGCATTATGTTCCTCAAAATCCTATGTTTTTCCTTCTAAAATAAGTGATGATTTCCTTGCTATCATGATGGTTACATGAGCGAAGGCCATGAAGTCCAGGAGACCTTCTAAGCCCTGCTGTCTATGACCTAATAAATTGGGCTCGGAAAGCCAAAGAGTCTAACCTCCAACACATTCATTGAAGAACAGAGAGAGAGAGAGAGAGAGAGGAAGAGAGTAGATTTTACCTTGTTGACTTCTGTTTGCGTGGAATTAATTGTGGTTTGGAGAAGACCTCAAGATAAGCAGTATATTCAATTGGCTCACCAAATTTTAAGTTGATATATTCACCATGCAGCACGTGCAAATCAAGGTATCTCCCATGCCCTTCCTACATCAGAATCCCTGTTAGCTGTGATGTAATAAGAAAATCTCTAAATCCCTAAGTTTCCTACTCCGTATTGGTTTTAATCCCTTTGTTTCGGATTACTTGCTTTCCAAGTTTTTGTTTTCTATTTGTTAGCTGTGACAATCTATGTGTTACTTGTTCCACTTATCAGTTGCTCTACATAGAGGGCTGAAGACAATTTGGTTAACTATTATATGAATTATTTCGTACTCCCTCCGTCCCACTGTCTTTGTTGGCACACCATCCAATGCACTTCTTTAATCCATTTTATCTTGTAATTTGTATATTAAAAAATTATAGAAATTATATATTAATAATCTATATGTTAAGACGAATCAAACAAGATCACACATGACTATTTTTAGGCTTACACATTGAGAGAATTTGATGAGTCAAAGTGCTTAGATGAACAGTTCCAAAAGTCAAATGTGGACAAAGACAGTGGGACGGAGGTAGTATTTTATTTCATTGCATTAGTTTCTGTCTTATAAGCCCTTCTTGGTTTTGTTCTCTTCTCACCTGCTTCTACCTTTCATATTTCTGTGAATTATTACAAGTGGTATCAGAACACTATTTCCTCGGCCAACCATGAACCATTATGGCGGCGGCCATGACTGATTCAGAGGAACGGATGAGAACAAGAAACAAGACCTCCAGGACCAGGTAGACAGGACTTCCATCCAATTCAGACTCTATTGGCTACTGTTAATGAATTTGAGATGCCGTTGCCACCTTGACAGTAAATCAAAACCAGAACCAAGCACGACACCAGAAAGGGTATAATCACAGTGGGAGACACTGTCAGTTTAAACTCATATGGATTTTCTAAAATCACTCAGGATCATATTGCTGCCAGGGCTATTAAATGCCGCAAATGTTTTTGAATTGGATGGCACACCTTAGAAACAGTGAGTCAAGATGACAAGTGTCAACATCAATGCTGACACATTCAATTGGAATGTCTCACGAGCAAGAGTGGGTTAATGACCTAATGGCCCGCCGAGTTGGAACTAATATATTGCTGTATTGAAGGACTGATGTGGTTCCTCGTACATATCACTATTAGGCATAGTTATCACGGCGCCAAGTCGAGGCGCGGCGCCGGGATACCGCCAGGACGCCTAGTCGACTAGGTGACCGCCTAGGCGACAATTAGGCGACCCATAATATAGGAGAATTGCTATACATTAAAAACACTAATATAAATATATCAAATTATATATTGTAGTTGGTAAAGTTTAATTATTTCTAATACATCAAAGTTTAACTACCAAAGTTACTTTTAAATACTTTCCTCAAAAAAAAGTTGAAAAAAGGTGTTACCGACTTAAGTTGGTAAATTAATCATTTAAAATTTAAAAAATTAAGCACCGAGTATTAATTAGGAAGATAAAGTAGAAAAAAACATTAACTTGCAAATAAACTAATTTATAAAGCATTAAAAAACAAAGCACTAGAGCAGGGGGTATAAAACACTTAAAAAAATAAAGCACTGGAGTAAAAAAAACAAAAGTGCTCGGCTAGGCGAGCTAAGGCGATGCCTAAGCGAGGTATGCAAAATAAGAAGGGCGAGCTCTCATGGCGAGAGTAGAAGGGCGCCAGGATGCCTAGGCGATGCCGTGATAACTATGC
Organism: Cuscuta campestris; assembly: GCA_900332095.2. NCBI lineage: Eukaryota > Viridiplantae > Streptophyta > Magnoliopsida > Solanales > Convolvulaceae > Cuscuta > Cuscuta campestris. Next base: position 274,922 of record OOIL02000624.1, on the reverse strand, counting down.
TATTCGGTGATGCGATGAACTTGGAACATCGGTTCTCTGACTGAATTTAATGGCAAGTTTGATCCCATTGTGCTTCAAGACCGGACTAATCTGATTAGCCATACACCTTATTCTTTTTGGTGGCACAAAAGGCTGCCATTGAAAAGCAGGTGGCAGAATTTTTGATAGTGGAGTATTTGCAAAAAATCTCTTCTCCTTTCTCGGCGGGTCGACCCATTTTCATAAAAATGAAAGATCACAAAGGTTCCTAAACATCACCTAATCACATACATACATACGTACACACATACACACATACACACATACACACATACACACATACACACATACACACATACACACATACACACATACACACATACATACATACGTACGTACGTACGTACGTACGCACATACGTACATACGTACATACAAAGAAACATACAGACACACACACATATAAGGTGATAATGACCCTTGACATGAGAAATGAGAATGATTGAGTTTTGGTTCGTTATGGTGCATTTTCCGAATAAGGTAGTGCATTTTCAAAAATGGCGGAAAAGTTTGACTTATATACAATTATGCCACCGCATTTTTTAACTTTTTTCTTGATTTTGACTTATTCAAAGACCCCCCTCACCCACCCCACCTCCCATATAGGTATGTCGGCTAAGATGACTATCAAGAAGTTCAGAACAAAGGAGAGGATAATAACCACAGAGAAGAAAATTATATAGGATGAAGCAGCTTTTTATTTCAAGATATATTCAGCAAAAGGGACAAATCTGAAACAGAGGGCATCCTATACTGGATACCTGAACTAATCGGTGATGAAGATAATCTATTAATGACTAAAGTCCCTGGCAGTGCTAGGGGACTATTTGGTTATAATGGCCAATTTTTTAGAAGAACTTGGGAGATAATCCACGAGGATGTCTGGAAAGATAGTCAGGAATTCTTCATGGGCTTTCCAGTCCCTACTAGCTATGGGAGTAGCTTTATCACCCTCATACCTAATGGGGAAGATGCAAAGGGATTTGGTGACTGTGGGCCTATTTCACTATCACCTTCGTGAGCAAAATCAAAATAGAATTCTAGCCTCTAGATTCGGCAGTATTCTAGATAAAGTTATATCCCCAGAGCAAGGAGGCTTCCAACATGGTAAAAGCATTGATGATCAAATCCTATTGAGAGAATTTTGAACCATATGCTGGACAAAAGAGCTAGGGGGTAATGTTCTCATCAAATTAAGCATGGAAAAAGTTTCAGAAACTATTCTGCAGTCACAGGCTGGTAGGAAGAAAAACTAATTGATAATTTAAGTGTAACTTGATGGAGAGGAGTTTTGGAGGAAGAGGTTCCATGGGTTTCGTTGTATAGCTTTCAGCAACAATACCTGGAATCTCCAATGCCTGACCCTTGGCGACAAGGACCATTTTGAGAAGTGTTATTGTTATGCAATTAAAATAAATATCTAAATCCACAAATCCCTAAGTTTCCAATTATGTGTTAATCCCTAAGTTTCTGGGATCATTTGCTTTCCAAGAATTTGTTTTTTCAATATATCTTTTAAATATTTTATTTGTTAGTTATTTCAGAATCGGTTCCTCCATAAGAAGGGATGAAAACAATTGAATTATAGAGTATATGCTGTGAATTGAGTAACTTATTTCCTTAAATTCTGTCCGATGTGCCCTTTTCGGTTTCATTCTCTTCTCGATTGCTTCAACTATTCCTATTTCCCTATCTTCTGTGAATTACCAGAACATGTCTCAAGGTCATTCAGTCATTGAAAGATGGAACATAAAGACTTGAAGTTTCTACTAAATTATTAGAATGGAAACAGTAAACATGAGCGTAAAGCTGCACAACAGATCTTCAAATGCATAAACCGAGATACGTGCAAAATGTGATAGGAATAATGTTATCGGGTGACCTCAATGTTTTCTTTTCATGTGCAACAACCATCATCGTCAACCACATAAAATTACTAAAATGATAGCATTGGTGAATAACAAGATCAGAAATAGCATTCACACTTGTAATTGTTACCTCTTTCTCACAATCAATATTTCATGAGACGAGATCATCTGTTAGAATATTATCACATCAACAATTAACAACAGTGTAAAAAATACTAACAACGCACCAAGATTTTTGTCAAAACACAACAAACAACAGTACTCTAGGAATAATGTTATCGGGTGTTACCATTAGACAACGGCGGAGTACTTTTAGAATCCTTACGTGTGTCGAATTGTACACACAATGGAGATGGTAAATTAATAAATTATAAGGAGATGGGCAGAAAATGAACAAAAAAAACAGATTAATTGTTGGTCCAAATTCAACACATTCTCCCATTACAGAAGTCATTCGTAATTTCTTACATCTATGAATCGGTCCCTCTCTCTGGACTATGGAGCTTGCATAGGGAAAGCTAAAAACTTAACTACAACTGCAAACAAAAATCTCAGAATTGGCATAGGTTCAATCTGACTAAATGCTTTTTCCAATTTGAAAACTTTACTCCCTAAACAGTGTCAGCTGCTCCTACATTTTTACTGCAAATTTTGGTAATAAATCCATAACAGGAATCTCTTATAGAAGCTTTTCTGTATAGATCCTTCACAATCCTATCTTGTTCTAAATCATTATTTCTTTTTGTGAACAACAAATCCTACTATAAAATATATAATGGTATAGCAAATTATTACTCTCTAAAGGATTTGGGCACTGAAGTGCTGCCACAAGTCATCCAAATGCATATGCATGCACAAATAATTGCAAGTATTGTAAAAGCACTCACTTCCCCACTAAACGTAATTGGTTGTTCATGCTTGAGAAGTTGTTCATACTCATCACTGGTGTCAACAACACGTGCACCAAGATTCCGTCTATGGTATTCGCGTATCTACACATCCAAGAACAAATACATATGTTAGACCATTAGACGAGCAAGTTTTGTCAGTATAAATTGCACTAGATATAACTAAAATATATCACCCCCCCCCCCCAAAAGAGAGTCCATGTGAAAATACACGGCTTTCAAGAGTAGTTTGGAAAGTGGTATTTGTTTGGAAAAAGACTAATTGACTATTTAACAAATGAGGGGTATAATTTATTTGGTTAGTTGAGTGATAATGTATTCACTTTTTAAAAACTTCTAAAAACTAATGAGAAGATGCATTTGGGATACCAAAATTGCTAAGTGCGGAGAAGGTTTTGGGGCAGAGGAAGCATGTCATATTCTTATAAGGGACTCAATGATTTCTTTTCGAATTCAGAGTAAATAATACTATAGTAAATAACAATAATTTTATGGAGTTTCATGAATCTTGTTTTGGGATTAAAAAGATCGTACCCCTGTTTGGGAATATGATGTACTCCATGTGTGTTAATCCTATTTATTTATTTCTCCAATCATCTTTAAACAGCTTCACACTCATGAAGTGTACTACACTTGAACAAATTGCAATATGACCAATATTCGTATGTAACTAGAGTGTAAAACTACACCAGCTTAAAAAACCGTAACCCTCTTGTTTACCTCCTTTAATCTGTCATAAAAAGCACTGTACATGTTACTTCCAGTAGCAGTTTGTCCTCCCAGAGCCGCAATCTCATCCTTCCGCGCCCCGTCTTTATCTTCATAGATATCGACCTGGCCATCAACAACACAGATGATTCGCTTAACTAAACTATTGTCAATAACCTAGACAACGAAATAGAAAAATTGAACAGAAAACGGATATGAAAACTACAAGTCTGTGCGTGGTGTCAATGATTCTCTCAATAACGTTGCGAACGCGGTGGCTCTGGTAGAGGCGGTCCTTATTGGTGGCCGGCTCCGTCTGGAGATCCTTAACGATGACCCGCTCGAGCCGCTCTATCTCCTCGTGTGACGCGCGGGTTACCTCAAGTAGCGTCGACGACATTCCTCTCCTCCGGCTTAGTCACCGCTTCTCTCTGGTGGCGTGGAGACCGAGTCCTCGCGCGAAATTCTAGGTCTTCACGGTGTTTGTCCCCTTCCAGCCTCAATTCTCTCTCCCTTCTCCAAAGTTTGCTAGGGATAGGAAGGTTTTGGGGAAATTTTGGAGGAGGTCTAGAACGAGGACGACAAAGACGAAGTCTAGGATAACTAGGTCTTAATTTTTATAAATGAGGATTTCATATTTAAAGTTTGATTTCTTAAGGATCCGTTTGGAAAAGGTGAAAATGACTTCCAGCAAGAGAATGAGGTCCGAAATCCGGAATTTGTCTTCCCGAAAAAATTTTGAGAAGTATATATTCTTTTATTTCTTGTCGCCTCCACCAATTTGACAGTCCATTCTTCATTTCTAACATCTTCATCTCCCCTTGCTGACCCCGTCGTCTCTCCACCACCATCGCCGACCTCTGTCGTCTCTCCATCACTATCGACCTTCGTCGTCTCTCCACCATCATCGCCGACCTCCGTTGTCTCTCCATCACTACCGACCTCCTTCGTCTCTCCACCACTATCTCTCTCCGTCGTCTCTCCACCATCGACATCATCGCACATCGACGCTGCAATCCCCAGGCAAATCACCATCACCATCTGTAAAATTTAGAGTAAAACTGATCTGATTTTACTAATCACAAGCAAGTGTATATATACAAGTACAAGCGGGCTTAGGGTTACAAGTGGGCCCGATAAACTAATTACAGTCCAAAATTACAAATACCCGCTAACACTCCCCCTCAAGTTGGTGCATGAAGATCCTGAATGCCCAACTTGCACAATAAAAAATCAAAACTAGGTTTGCCCAACGGCTTAGTAAAAATATCGGCCAACTGGTATCGAGTAGGAACATATCGTGTCGACACCTCATGCCGCTGGACACTTTCTCGAACTGTGTGACAATCAACATCCACATGCTTCATTCGTTCATGAAAAACAGGATTAGCTGCAATATATAAAGCGGACTGGTTGTCACAGTATAATCGGGGAGGATATAAAATAGGAACTCCCAAGGCTAGTAAAA
>OOIL02000624.1:255074-267755 GCA_900332095.2 Cuscuta campestris | reverse complement strand
ATGACAGTTATGAGAGTTGACAAGACAATTCACAGAGATCAAGTTGCACTTTAAATTAGGCACATAAAGAACATCAGTTAAAACCAAAGTCGGAGAGACTTGCACTTGTCCACACGAGTTGGCCATCACATGAGCCCCATCGGGCAAGCTTATAGTACAAGGAGGCCGCTGCACTACATCAGTCAAACACGAAAGCACCCCTGTCATATGATGAGATGCACCACTGTCCACAAGCCACTCACAGGGCACAGGACGAGACATTCCGTATAATTTTTCAGAAGTAGATGTGCAGAATCAACAGAGAAAACACAGGGCAGTCACAAATACAAAAGAGCAGCCCGATTGCGATACTCCCCCTTAAAAGGCACGGGCCCAAATTCAGCAAATCAAGAAAACAGAATACCTCCTCAGCCGATCAGCACTACACTGCAGCGGTGCTCAATCAAAGACCGATTAAAACCAAAAGAGAGAAGAAAAAAAAAATCTGGCAGCAACACCCAATGTTAAATAGGCAGCGCACAATATCAAATTGTATGATGTAGATTAGCAGCACCACACAAAAAGGAACAATTAAAAGGCAGAAAACCTGCAACTTGAACAGATCTTCCGTTGAAGAGGAGGAGACTGTTCGGCAAAAAAAGAACACAAGGAACACGGCGTTGCACACCGCCTGAGAGCAGAAACGCACACAAGCCTAGGGTTTTGGCTCTGATACCATGTAAAATTTAGAGTAAAACTGATCTGATTTTACTAATCACAAGCAAGTGTATATATACAAGTACAAGCGGGTTTAGGGTTACAAGTGGGCCCGATAAACTAATTACAGTCCAAAATTACAAATACCCGCTAACATCATCCTTAATAAAAATTGATTCCAGCATGTACGATGAAGATCAATTTTTTGAAATTCGATTGAAATTCTTGAAATCCTCCCCTTCCTCGTTCATACTTCATACACCGTTATCCGATTGATTTCATTTGAAAAATCTAAAGTTCATTTGATTTTGTTGATTTCATTTCATTTTCCGGAAAATGAATCAAACAAAAATAGATAATTTTCCTAATTTCAGCCAAACAATCAAAAAGGAAACTAATTTCTAGAAAAAATAACTCATTTTCCAGAAGTCATTTTCATGAGTCATTTTGTACTTTTCCAAACGGACTCTAACTTAATCATTTTACTCTCTTTGTTCGAAAACTAGTATCACACGGCTCGTATTTACGTTATGAAATTATATTGGTGTCATCATTGAAGAATATAAATAGACTATATAATAGAATATAAAGTTTTTCATTATTTTAAAACATGAATATTAAATGAATTACAAATTTTGAATTTTTTTTCATAAACTACATTACTAGTAGAATTCATGGAATCATTCTCTGTGTTATATATCTGAATCTTCAAGGCATTACGATATATTACTCTTGAAATTGCAATAGATAGCTAGTTATCTATGACTAAATACTGCTTTTAGTAACAATAATCATATGTGTTTTGGAGATTGGTCCTGACTTTTGTTAATTGTCATTGCATATGAAGTAATCACAGTGAATTGTTTTCTTTAAAACTTGAATTGAATTCTTGCATAAGATGGTGCCAATGATAGTCTTGGAATAAGAACTTCTTCATCCATGTATCTTCCAGATAATATCTTTTTCGTGTATTGAGTGATTAGTTAACTAAGTCACTATCAATCGAGTATTATTACCTAAATCCAATGAATGATCAATGTTCTTAGCAATATAATAGTTGTGCCTACCTTCAAAATGGAAAAATAGATGATTTTCCATGGAGAAGAACAACCTATTTATACACCCAAAGGCCAAAGGAAATTGAATATGCTACAAAAAGTGAAATGCATTAAAATCTCCTATTTTAATCTCCTTATATAATAAAATTCAATATATAACGAAAAATAAAAATATTAATGTGTATATTATTTTATTCTTTTCCATTTACATTTGTTCTTTCTAAATTAAAATTTTAATACTTTGATCGTGGCTAAAAAATATTTATATTTAATTATAATATAGATTTAATATAATTGAATTCATTTTAATATTTATATGATTTATTTTTTAATGTACAAATATAAAAAAATTAGGGTGGAAGAATACACCCAAAACTGCACCAACAATGCCAGAAAAAATTTGTTTCACTAAGGGCATGTTTGGTGAAGCATAAGGATATGGGCTTGCATATAGGAGATATCAATTTTTAAAAAACGTTGTTTGGTGAGGAAAAAAGAATTCAAAATTTAAAATCTTAAGAAATTGGATGTCTCCAAATATACAGTACTCCATATCTCTCTTTTATAGCCAAAATACAAGCTTCCACTTTCGTGAGAATAAAATCAATTTCTATCGTCGCAGCTTCAACCTCTTCTTCTTGGCTTCTACTTCCCACAAATTTTCTCATCCACCATCACTTTTGCTTCTTCTTTATCAAACCTGCCGTATTTTTCTTCTCTCCAAGTTATGTTTTCTCTATCTTTCATCTTCTCCTTTTCACTTATTTTATAAATTTTATAAACAATTAGTGAATCTAAAATTCATTATCTTCATCCTTAATTTTATCTCTTGTTTCAATTTTTTTATCAATGTTTTGGTTAATTTTGAACTGAAAAACGTATGCCATTTTTTTTAGATTTATAATTTGGAAGTAGAGAGGGTCATATATATATATATATATATATATATATATATATATATATATATATATATATATATATAAAAGCTGAATGAAAATTCAGTGCAATTCCATTCCTCAATTTTCCCGCCAGAAATGATAATCCAATGGCTATAAATACTTTGGTACACATGGCAGCTATATATTACATCTCATCTTGTAAACATATACTCCCTCCGTCCCGGAGTATTCGTCCAGTTTTGACTTTTGGAACTGTTCATCTAAGCACTTTGACTCATCAAATTCTCTTAATGTGTAAGCCTAAATATAGTCATGTGTGATCTTGTTTGATTTGTCTTAACATATAGATTATTAATATATAATTTCTATATTTTTTTAATATACAAATTACAAGATAAAATGGATTAAAGAAGTGTATTGGATGCTGTGTAAAAATGAAAGTGGACAAATACTCTGGGACGGAAGTAGTACAATAACTTAAGGACAAAACATATTTAAGTACATGTCATCTCAATATAATAAATCCAGCCAAGTACTACATGAATGAAATTGCACTGCCCCAACATCCATTGCATCAATAAATCCAGCCAAGTACTTCACGAAAGACACCGGTCCATATCCCTGTTATTTTGCTGACATTTAATCATACTCATATCCATAAACAGGAATATATAAGCTACTAGCTTTTTGACCCGTCCCACGCACGGGGTCAAACAATTTTTTAGTCGATTTTAAAAAAAATTTCGTTGCAATATATTTTCTAGAATAAAAAAAATTTATAGCAGGATTTTTAGTAAGATAGACACGAACACTAATGTAAAATAAATAATATTTGAATAATTGAGAGTGTACTCAACAAAGTATTTTTTATTTCCAAATTTTTTTTGAAAGACTTCAAGCTATACTACTTGTGAGTTATTGTCATCTATAAATAATATTTTTAATCATGTATTTGTTGAGAAACAACATAAAGCTGATCATGACTTTGGTAGGTGGTATCATTTTTATAAGATATTTTTATCAATCCCAATTTTAAATTAAAATTTAGGTATTACCTTATCCTGAAATATTCATCCAATATGTCTTTTTTTGTAGTCACACTAGAAAAAATTTGATGGAGCATTAAAGAAAAATTACATTATACATTGGAAAAAATTTATTTGTTAAATTTTTTTATATCTTTCTTTAACGTGGTGGTAAAAATTTACTTAGAAATAGGCTACAATTACCTTCCCTTCAAGAGGGATCATAATTTTTATACAAAATTTGTGCCCACAAACATGATTTCAAATTTTCAATACTATAGTTTCTGTTACTTATTCATATTTTCTTTATTATTTTTATATATGTAGGTATGATCCATCATAGAAAAATTTATAAACAAAAGCTATATTATATAGAATAATAGTTATGGAACGCAATATACGACAAAAGACCATTTTACTGAAAGTTATTGAATTTTAAACTTATCATAGACCAATACATTTGAACCTAGACATATATTTAAGCTTTTAGGCTAAACCGCTAAACCAAATAAAAGTATTTGTAGATAAACCCATAAAATCATCTATTACTATCCAGTCTTACATGGTGTAGTTTAATCATCTACTACTATTCACTCTTACATGGTGTAAGTCAAACTGTAAAACAAAACTCTTCAATAAATCAAGTATAATACTCGGATAAAAATTTAAATTACTCAGATAAAAATTAAGAAGCATAAATACAACTCAAAAAGATATAAAAGATCTTCATTTCTAAGTTTTTTTTGGAGATTTGGATGACTTCTAATAACATTTTTTAAAATAAAAGAAAACCATTGGATTTGGATACCATGTGGCCAGAGTGGCCGTTGCAAAACCTCCAAGCCAGGCTAACCACCCGTGCTAAAATGGACCACCTCTAAAAGAATGGTCTTGAGCGCAAGGAACCCAAGAAGGATAGAAAACCTAAAAAATGAACAAATAAATTTTATGTATGGAATAAGGAGTGCACGATCAAAATGAAATGCAGGGGTCCTATGCATTCCTAATGCTTATTCTGATCTAGGTCAAGCCAATTTGAAAGATGCTTTTGGAAATTGTTCTTAGAGATGCAAAGTTTTCTTTGAAAAGGAGTAGGTTCAAACAAAATATCTTCCTTTCAATTGAAATCAAAGTAGAAATGTACACCTTCAATGTCGATTCTTTTACCCGTGTCGGACATTTGATCGGGACACAAAATCAGTGTTGTGACCCCGTGCAGGCAGTCCAGATTTTAAGCTCGGGACACCATGTTCATCATCATCGTGAACATCATCAATCAGAAATTCTGACCAATCGTGTCAAACTAACTGATCTCCGGACTGTAATAAACAGAGGGGTCATACATATATATTGTTAATAAAAGAAGTTGCAACATTTATTAATAGAGTACCTTTATAGCCGGGTAACTCTCCGACATATTCCGACTAAGCAGAGAAAACCAAGTTAGCTGTCAGTCTTGTAATTAGAAAACCCTCTTTATATATATCAACACACGCACGCACAGTTTTATACTCCTAAGTTTTTCTGTGAAGCTACATATAGCACTGAGAACAACAACTTACCTCCATAACAATATGTTGATGATGGGTGTTCATTAAACGTGCTAGGAACTGGGGAATGAAACAGAACCGATAGGAGTATAATTCACAGTAGTTCTTTGTATGTGTGTTTGATGGGGTGAAGGTAAATATACGAATTTCAGAATTGCCAGCAAACGAAATTTAGATTAAAACCCGGCTTATCGTGTTTTAAGATAGAAAAAACTTTGGAAATTCAAGAGGATGTGGGGGAACTATGAAGTGAAAAACATTCTAAATTTAAGTACATCCTTTACATTTTGAGTTGTTCCAAAATTATCTTCACATAGACAAATTTATCAACCATGAAGGGGAACAACATTTATACATGTATAAAATTAATCTTATGTAACTCATACTCCAATAATAACCTAGTGTATGTCCGTAAATAAAAAGGACGACATTTCACCGTATTGTCTGGTACAACTCCAGAAGTATCTTTGGCCCTAGTTTTATAATAGATATAAATCCTGTAAACAGAAGATCCTCTAATGAACTTTGAATGTTTATAGCTAAAACTAAGAAACGGTTCTTTCCACTTGGAGGATCTTCTGTTACACGATTTAAGTCAAGCTTGATGTGTACATATCAAATACAAAAAACATGTCATATGTCATAAATAGTTTAAAAACCTATAAGCAAAATGAAAACCTGAAATGAAAAAAAGTACACGAATACTCAAAATCAACACTAAATACACCCAAACAAAGTTATCAAAATCAGGGGTTTCAAAAATCAAAATAATCTTATTATGAGAAGCTTTTAATAAGCTTATTCCCAAAGTGGAAAGTTTCCAGTTAATAAAAACATAAATTTATTAACAAAGCTTTGAAACCATAAAACATTTTTCTAGGACACAATATGGAATCTAAAATCTCCCATACTAAGCAACTTTTTCATTAAATTAGAATGTCAATAGGGAGATAGCACTTTCTAACCTGTACATTTGGGCTCCACTTGTTGTATAATTAAAATATACTAATTTTATAGTATATACACAAAAAAAAAAGCATAAGTCCTGCTACGGGTAGGTGCACCAATATGATACACACAGAAAAAAAATAGTCAAGCAATTGATGAAATAAGGCATGGACTTACCATATTATGAGTCTAAATAAGGTATGTAATCAATCTCACATGCCCAATTTGTGAATCGAAATGCATGAAGTTACCAACAAAATTAGGGAATTCAAGAATCGGATTTTGATTGCAATAAGGGAAACCGAGAATCTAGAATTGGAACCCATGAAGTTACCAATTGAATAACAATTGGATATGAATATTGGAAACAAACCTAGTTCTCGAAGCCTTGAAAAATTCCGATCGCGCAATCAGGGATTCTGGCAATGATGAACATTTTGAGACTTTAGTCCTTTCGCGAAGAATACATGTGAAATCTGCGTAATTTTTGGCTAATAATTAATCCCTCTCGCGAAGAAGATATCCGTCTGGTGAAGAAGACGGATCCTTTCCTTTGAGAAGGGTTTAGGTGAATCAGTCGGACTGATAATCCATAGACGCGTGTAGTGTTGTATAGACGACGCACATCTTCATGTCTCCACATACACTGAGACGTTATGTTACATAAGAGGTTCAAAAAGCAAGGTGATATGAAGACAACTACTGTCAAAATTTGCAAAGGAATTCATCACATAATGCCTATCACCTAATCATTCATCTTAATTAGGGGTAACGTATCCTAAAATAATCCTAAAAGTATAATGCTAGAAATAAAAAATTGATAGGAATGTCTTTTCAAGTACTATATGATCTTAAAGTTAGGTTCCTAAAAAAAGCAACAAAAAATAGAAACACTCATTTTGACATTTTCTCAAACACTTTGAAGGCATAACACATGTTCTACTTTTACATTGAATTTAAATTTAAGAGTAAAACTCCGAAATTAACAAATCTATATTAATGTAAACATTAACATACTAAAATCATTTATTTACAGTATGCATAACTTTTAAAGCAATTTTTTATATAATATGTGAAAATTAAGATATAAACATTATTTTCTGTAAAAAGTGTAAATTAAGATTTAAAGAAACTTACATTTCGGTTTTGCAAAAAAAATGGATGAGGCAGGGATATTTTCGTCCTGGCCGATTATTTGTGAAATAGAAGAAGAGCCGAATCCTAAGCATTTTACGCCAGAATCCAGTTTCCCAAAATTTATCTCTGCGCCAAAATGATCGTCATGTATGCAGAATGGGAGACCATCTGCTTCATCATCATCAGAGCATGTAACATCTGTTGGGATTTTAAGCGCGTAAGATACCGAAAAATATTGAGAACACCAGAAAAATGAGAGAACAAACCCAAGAAGAATATATGAAAGAAAAAAAATTATATTTCCACTATTTCAGGACAATATACAAAAGGAAAAATTACTTGTATAACACTAAAACAATGCCCCTTTCTTTTTCTAGCACTAGTGTTAGGAAGTCAAATGTTTTAATGTCGCAGGAGTATTGAAAAGACTAAAATGACCTTCATTTTTTTTCGTAGATCTAAAAACCGCGCAGCCTCTTTCCATTCAAGACGTTCGGATCCCTAAAGTCACGGCATTTCCTTCGAAGGTCTCTTCTTGTAGAAGGTAATTCACCTTGAATTTTGGAAGGAAATAGGATGCGGCTGTCAAGTGCGTGTTTAAACCCTAAATTGAGTAAACGCAGAGGGAGAGAATTGAGAAACAAAGACCAAAACGCAGGAGAGGTTGCGGCGACGAAGACAGTGAGAAGTGATAGTGAGTCGCCGATTGTGATGTCGGCGAGGAAGACGACGATGGCTGCTGGAGTTGCTATTAACAACAACACCGAGATTGTTGGCGAAGAGGGCAGTGAAATTACTGTGAAATGCGTTTCTGGGAAGGTTAGTTTATTCTGTGTATGGCATTTTTTGGACATTATTCATAAAGATGAAGTTTTTGTTAGTGTTTGAGAAGAAAAATAATGTATTGTAGTGGTGTAGTGTGTTGCATGTTTTGGGTTTTTTTTTTGTGAATGATAGGTAGTAGGCAGTGTAGAGGATTTTGGGATTATGAAGGTGTTGTCCTTTGAATGTGCATATTATTAAAGATTAAACATGATTGAGTGTTTTTGAGGGAATTAAAATCAATTTCATGAGAAAGTAAGTGTAGTGTTTCATTAGGGTTAGTATACTGTTTCTTAATGGTGTTCCATAATGGTCACTGGACTGTGCTATGTCCATGTCAGTTGGTCAATGTGTTTTGTTATTGTTCAGTGTATTATGTAATGGATAGTATGAAGACTAAGGGTAATTTGGAGTCAGAGTTTAAAAACAGTCCAGTGTTCTTGGTTTTAGAGGGCAGTGGTGTTTTTATGTGCATGGTATTAAAAGCAAAGGATCATAATGGGGTTTTGAAGGAGTTAATATCCAATAGACTACCAAGTAAGTGTATTGTTTCTTAGGGCAAGTGTAGTGTGAAAATGAGTTTCTTTTGATCTGTTCCGTATAGTGTTTGTTCTATGTCACTGTAAAATGCTATCTCCATGTTGGTTGTAATAACAATTGGGTTTTAATGACCAGAGTAAACCAGTGCAGTGTGTTGAATATATTGTCAGTGTTTATTAATTCCAAATATGCTGTCAGCAGGGCAGTGTTTTGGTTTTTAGGGAGGCAGTGTTAATTGAATGTGCAACGTATTATAGACTGTGCTAACTGCTCTAAAGGAATGAACTTTGGTGAAGTGTGTTTTGTGTAATCGTAGAAGATTATGTCTGTTTTTTAAGTGTGTTGTGACATGGGAGATTATGTATATTTCATTTAGGAATACCGAAGGATGTGCAGAGAAGACATCTTGGCTTCCAAGACAAACGTCAAAGCTAATTGTTATTGCAATTTGTTGAGTGGGGTCGAGAAGCTACGACGAACATTGTCAAAATCGGAGTTGGAGGCTTTGGGCAAGACGCCCTTTGGTCATTTGCTTGATGTTGGCAATCTTAAATGGGTTAATGGACAGCTCCTAATACTTTTAGCGTTGAACTACGTTGAACCTATAGAGCCAGATAGTGATGCAATATCTTTCCACATCCGTGATAGGGTGGTCAGTTTTAAGAATACTGATTTTGCTCTGATTACGGGTTTCAAATTTGGATGTCCAGCTGAACAAGAGAGGGAGTACACTAGCACTTCAGACATCAGTAGCAGATATTTTGGGGGTAGAAGTGTTGTGACACGTGATGAAGTGCGGGTGGTCTTAGAGGGTCTAAAGGACAACAAGAGAAAAAGAGAGATGGATGGCGTGAAGATAGGAGTCCTTTACCTTCTGGGCAGTCACATAGTTGGAAACCAACTCTCCATGAAACTGCCACCACTTTATTTGCATTTGATAGATGACTTGTCCCGTTTCAACGCGTGTCCTTGGGGCGATGAGATTTGGGATCTTTTGGTTGAGGACATGGCAAAGTGTTCATCGACTTTGAGGACAAGTAAAAAGGACCGGTTCACATTCCCGGGATTTTTAATGGCTTTGCAGATTTGGGCATTTGAGACATTCCCAGGACTGGAGAAAAGGGAAGTGTGCGAGATGATAGAGAGTCGGAGAGGCCAATGGCCGCGTGCTTTACGATGGGCAGAACCAACACTGACAAATCACATAGTGTTGGAGGAAGTGATCTTCAGTAATGATAAGGTATGTGCTCGTTTTTCATTGTTTGACTCCTTTTTTTGTGTTTTAAAGGTATTCTGGAATAGTACTTGGACAGTAATCATTTTGTGAGGTTCTTTTACAGTTTGAATGGATTGGCATGAAGGCAACTGCCTTGGAGATTGGGAAAGAGAATGTTAAGTGTCTCTTTTTAAATACCCCAATGATTGAAGGAGATGGAAGCCTTAAGGTACTGCAAGTGTGTGATCAAGGGGCCAATGCCAGGAGTCTTGAAGGCCCGCCTAGTAATGAGCATTGTGGACAAGAAGAGGGGAGGATCCTTGCGGAAGGAAAGAATACATTTCATTGGGGAGTTGCTTGTGATAATGGAGGAGAAGCCCGGAGTACTAAGCATGTTGGTAAGAAGCGTAAACCCAACGTAAGGACCCCGAGTCAAGGCAAAAAAGGGAAAAAGAGGACATGTGGCAAGAAAGGTGATGACAAGGCAAGGAAAGGGGATAATGAAGAGTTGTTGGAAAAAGTCACAAAACTGGAGGAGATGGTTACTGGTCTAGTGGCAGCAAATGTGTTGGATCGCAAATTGCTTGTGAGCTTGCGTGGGAAAGTGAAGGGAATGCAAAGAGCACATGAGAGGCATGCAGTTCTGATGGAGAGATGCTTGAAGAAGTGTGGTTTAATACGTAGGAGGAAGAAAGGAATTAAAAAGAGCAGACAACATGCTGAAGATGGTCCTAGCTTTGACCTAGGCATTGAGCATGGAGGTAATGAGGATTCAGCAGCTGATCAAGAAGAAGGTAGTGAGGACAATGTAAATTTAGGTGCATCTAATTATGAGATAGAAAACCCTACCCAACTTAATGACTTGGATGACACGATTAATTCTATTAATACACAAATTCTTTTGGAACGTCGTGCTGTCATGGTACGCAATATTGTGCGTGACAATGTGGGGAGTGTTGGAGATTATAGCGCGGAAGAGCCTGTAAGGGTAAGTAGCACTGATTTCGATCATATGTATTTCATTAACTTATGTGAATGGGAATATATGTATAACGTTGAGCTTTGTATGTGAAAAGAATGTCATTCATTTTTTTGTACACATTTTTTAAATATCCAGGTGGAGAATCATGTGGAGAAGATTGCTAGTGAAGACATGAGATCTGGGGATTCCAATGTGCCTATCGCTATCCTAGCTGAAAAGGAGGGGGTTAGAATATGCTCAACTACCTTATACCTTTGAGTATTCTAATAATGAAAATATGATCCTATAAATCTGTTTTTAATAACATGTGGTCAGTGTGTAAACAAGACCCATGTAACATGTGGGCAGTGTGTGTTAACATCCTCCATTGTGACTAATAACAGGCCCCATGAAACATATGGGTAGTGTGTGTCTGTTAATGGACATAGGACATTGCGTATACATGGGCAAAGTGAAGGGCAGTGTGTATATTAATATAGAATTGGAGATTAATCACAGTTCCCCTGAAGGGTAAGGACAATGTGTGGGATATGTATTATGGACAGTGTGTGGGTATGCCAAACTTCAGGGACAGTGAGTTAATCACATAATTGGCTACGGTTTAAGCAGTGACCTTGGGTAAAATAGATAGGGGACAGTATAGCCAGATATAATTTTATGAACATTAAAGTATGTTAGACGGTTCTTTAAGGAAATGCATTTACGCACTTATTTTTTGAGTCATTGGTGTGGAGTGTGATATGAATGAGGAATTCTCTAATACACGTGGCCTGTATGCGTACAATAGGTTAAAACCGTTAAAACACTGTGGGTGGTGATGGAGGGTCAAGCTTTTTTCATGTGCGTGGATTAGATTAAGTGACATGCTCTTACTCATTGATGGCAGATTCAGATTCTTGATAATGGCGGCAGTCTACAAGGTAATGCCGTGGGGATGAGTGTGGGAAGGAACGGAGTCACACCTACACAGCTGAGTGAGGTAATTTTTTAAATGACATTAGCTTTGAGGAATATAACGTGAAATTTAAATTCAATTTAAATGCTGCCCTCTAAAAAGTTCACACTCTTGTTATAGTTATTTGAAGGGGTGGATTTTGATGATTGGCCAATGGGTGATCAGCAAGTCGCGCAAGCCGATACAGTAGTCGATGATAGTCAGACAGAAAAAGCGAATGAAGAATCGATCCATTGCACACAAGTTGTTGTGAGTAGCAATGCGCTTTAAATAATGTTTTCATGTGTTGTAACTATCCTATCAGATAGTAATGTGTTATAACATATTTCTTAAATGTTGTGGAAGGAACACAACCCCAGAGGGCATGGTGATGCATATGATCGACCAAAACGGAAATTGAAATCTCCTGAGAGGTTCACTTTTTCAGAAAAAAAGCTGGTGAACAACGCAAGCGAGCAAAAAGAAGGGCCGATGTTATTGTGAGTAAGTCAGTATGTGATGAGGAACTGTGCCTCGGTCCTTTCACCAAGGAGCCGATGGAACTTCCTGAGGTAGGGGTGTTAGAGAGGGTTGACACCTTCATGCATAAGGGTCTGCTGAAAAAGCCAAAGAACCCTGGACGGAGATACACTGCTACAGATGAAAAGCTCAGTGCAGATGCTATAATGGCGCTTGATGATGAGGAGGACACCTTGAGCAAAACATGGTATTACAACCTCTATTTCCCTGATGGGTGCCTATCAAACCTGGTATGTCAAATCAAGTAACGTTCGCTTGTACTATGTAAAACTTTATCAATTTGTTTTATAGTGGTGAATATAGTTTGAAACGGGGGGGTTTAAATGGTCAGTAT
>OOIL02000624.1:210252-241938 GCA_900332095.2 Cuscuta campestris | reverse complement strand
TCTGGGGGCAGGTCCTTGGGTTGTTAAGAATAGTAGGGTCTAAAGTTAGGGCAGGTCTCAACATAGGCTATATTAGGGAGAATAGGGAAGAACCGCAGGTGGATCTCTTCTTCAGCTTAACCCTGAGTTTAATTAGCAGTTTAGTTTCAGGATTAAGACATAATTAATTGATTAATCAGATTTGTTCAGTTTATTTTCTATTAAAAACTATAAGTATTTTCAAAATGGTTTAAGTTAATTATTATTTTCTACGTTTTTATAAAGTTTATTGTGTGATTGTTTTTGTGTGTTTGTTTCTCCCTGAGTGTCTTCCGAGTTCGAGTTGCTGCTGTGGTTTCATTTCGTATCTCTTATCTGTTATCCTTATCTTTATTTTATTTGCATTTTTATCTTTTTAGAATTATCATTCAAACCCCTCATATCTCTTAGTTTTAGTTTTAGATTTTCGTTAGCTTTTATTCAATAAAAGTGACAAAGTAAATTGATTTTCATAGCCTAAAAAGTATCTTTCCTCGTGGGATCGACCCTTACTTGACCTATCTATATGTTTTGATGAATATTGAATCATAAAGGGGGTTAAAAGTTAAGGAAAATAATAAATTAATTTGTAGGTGCTACGACACGCCTAACATTGACTCATGGTCGTGGCCTCACCTTGCTCAATACGACAAGGTCCTCACCGTTTCCAGTTATCGCTGTACCCGTGGCTCCATCTCAATCAACCCGTCAAGATCACCGCCACTACCTAAGCTCCTTAGAATTTTAACCCTCCACGCCGAGCTAAAAAATGGCAACTCACCTTTGTTAACACTCTCTGAGACCACCCCTCTAGCAATTAGCTTCTTTCGATCTGACCATCTTGCACCGCCGCAACAACACCTGCGGGACACGCCGGCCGACCTCTTCTTGCCGGGAAGACTTTCGGCACAAGACATAAGCCGCAGTTTTCTACTCCGCTAGACGACCATCGGTCTCCTCAAGTCATGATCCTGCACCATACTTCACAAAGCCAGCATGCCGCTTCGTACCCGGTCCTCATGCCATCCACTTTGTTCTTGAAGTCCCATGGTCGCCTTTTGGCCAAAACCGACCAGTCCATGGGTTCTCATAAATTCTCCTTTTACCGTTTACAAATCCCTCCTGCCCAGCGCAACCAAGCTCTGATACCAATTTGTTGGGATTTTAAGCGCGTAAGATACCGAAAAATATTGAGAACACCAGAAAAATGAGAGAACAAACCCAAGAAGAATATATGAGAGAAAAAAAATTATATTTCCACTATTTAGGTCAATATACAAAAAACTCTCCCCTGTTTACAAGACTAAATTTCAGACACTCATAAACAGATCTTTCCACATCATATGCCTGGATGTATTTTTCCGAGTAACTAAAACCAGTTTTTCCCTACACTCACTCGTACTCACCAAGACCCCTTGGATTTTCCCGGTGGTATTCTTGTGTAAAATTCCTCCCATTTTCTCTCTCTACCTTGGTGGTGTGTAAAACCCACACACACAGTATTCTAAAAAACCCAAGTTATATACATGCGTAGTACGTGATTCTCATCCAAGAGGAAGATGGTAAATGGGCCCTTAACATCACATGTATACAACCTCTCACATGCATGTATGATGGATGCATCCACTGCACCATCCATATCTTCTTTTTTATCTCCTTTGTCCTCTTCCTTATTTTGAGTTCTCTTTCTTCTTCTTTTTTTTCTTTTTGAATATTGAATCAATATTTCCCAACAACATCTTCACAACTCTATATATGTAAATAATAACATAGTAAATATGCAAACATTAATTTTTGATTGATGTATAAATATTCAAGAAATAGTTAGAAACACTTGAGAAAACTTATGTAGTAATACGGAGTTGACAAACCTCCTCATAGTTCAAACCTCCAACATGGGGTTAATCAATCAGAGAAGCTAGTGTTTAATTTTCTACTACGGAGTTTTTTTATAAACTTCTTTTAGATTATTTCCTCAAGTATGAAATTAATTGCTCCTTAATCCCTAATAGTCGAAATGAATTTCAAATAGAACTCCAACTAAGAAAAAATAAAAAAAGACGTCAAGAAGTGAAATTACTGCTAGGAAGAAATCAGGAAGTGAAATTACCTCTGCAATTCGAAACCTAATTAACCTTCATTCGAAGAATAACCTATGGACACCAATGTGGTTGTTTTCTTTCACTTTCTTCCCCAATCTAATTACGCGGAATACGAATCTAAATTAGGTATGGAATCCGGCTATTAATCTACCCACGATTCATAATCAAAGAATTGACCGAAAAAGTTAGGGAAATCGAGCCAAAGAATCTGAAATAGGGATGGAATTCCATAGCCCTGATATTGAGAATTACACGAATATATATGAATTGAATGAAAATCGCATATGTATTTTGGAAAACACCTGAATCTCGCATTAATGCTGAAGAATAAGCTAATCTTCACGGTTTGACGGTGTAGATTTCGGGATTGACGCGAAGAATCCGCAAACAATCAGCGGATTTTTGACATTCCTTGCAGATTTCCTTTCAGTGGGCGAAGATCTACGACTGAGAATTTTTGCCGATGAAGAAATCTAAAATCGCACATCATGGGAGAATAGCCGACTAATATTAAGGAGACTTCTACCTAAACTAGAATGTCTATAAACTAGAATGTCTATGTTCATTGTATCTATTTGTATCTATCCTATGTTTATTCATATCCGTATGGTTTAGCTTTCCTAACTTTGTGGCTTGGGTTTAGTATGACCAAGTATATCTCCTGTACGTATGCTTATGTATAAAAGCCAAAGGCTTCCTTCATGAAATGATATCTAGAATTCACACCAATTACAACTCTTATATGGTATCAGAGCCCTAGAATTTTTTTTCTAGTTTGATCCTTTCTCTGCGATTCCCTTTTCGATTGGCTGCAACATGGCATAAGCCATCACCAAAGATACACTTGTCCTCCAACTCCATGCGAAGACACATTTTCCGATCAAACTGATCACCAAAAATTTTCCGATCTGGCAGCGTCAAGTTCGCTCCACTCTCATTGGCCTCAATCTCCTGGGCTACGTTGATGGAACACTAACTGCTCCTCCAACGATCGTTGACGGCTCCGCTAACCCATGTTACTTAATCTGGTTTCGTCAAGATCAATCCATCATCGGTGCTCTCTTGGGTAGCTGCACTGACACCATTCAATCGCTCATCTCCAATGTTGACACGGCTCGTCAAGCGTGGCTCAATCTTCACTCCAGTTTTGCAAGTGCGAGTCGCGGTCACATTTTAGCTCTCAAGTCTAATCTTGGGAAGAATCCGCGTGGTACTCGGTCCATTAATGAGTATCTCCATGACATGCACTCCATTGCAAATGAGCTTGCCCTTAATCAAAGTCCCGTTGAGGAAGAGGATCTGGTGTCGCATGTTCTCAATCAGCTCGGTTCGGAGTACGATCCTATTGCCTCTGCTACTTTCATCCGTGGCTCCAAACTTCTGTTTCCCGAACTTGGTGACATTTTGCGTGATTTTGAACGCAAATTAAAACTCCTAGATGATGTCTCTTCCGGCGTGGTGGCTACTGCCAATGCCACTCAGCGCTATCCCCCCACTGGTCAACGTGCCCATGGTGGTAATGCGTCTGGGTAGCCCGCACATCCTTCTCGTTCCTACGGCCATCAACGTTCCTCTCCAGGTGGGGCTTTCAAGCAGTCTCGCCGACAAGACGGGTCAGCTGCGGCGTGTCACTTCTGCGCCATTCCCGGACATGACATTAAGGTATGCCGAAAACTGGCTCGTCTTCTCCGCAAACATGGCATGTAGACGGTTTCTGCTTCGGCATATGGCGTGTCGTCCCCTTCTGTGCACGCCACGGCTCTCCCTCCTGATGGGATAAATCCGTGGATGTTTGACAGTGGTGCTAGTCACCACACCACTCCCGCACCTCAGCATCTTCAATCGTTCTCCGACTACGGTGGTCCTGATGAAATTCGCTTGGGCAACGGTAAGGGTCTCCCAATCTCTCATGTTGGTACCACCTCTATTCCCACCTCCTCTGGGTCTTTTTCGTTAACCAATGTTTTATGCGCCTCTTCTTCACGGTAAAAATCATGGTGGTGTTTATTATGCTATTCATGTTCGTCCACCGGAAGTGAATCACATTGGTTTGTCTCATCTCCATCATGCGTTTGGGCATCCTTCCAATAAAGTCTTGTCCCAAATGTTACCATATTGTAATAAACAAGTGTCTAAACTTGATTTTGACACTTTTCATTGTTCTGCGTGTTCCATTAATAAAAGTCACAAATTGCCTTTCTCCAATAATTCTCTCACAAGTACTGCACCATTACAACTTATATACTCTGATGTATGGTCGTGCAATGATGTGTATGTTGATGGGTATAAATACTATGTCATCTTTGTTGATCATTTCACCAAGTATGTGTGGCTTTATCCCTTGCGTTGCAAATCTGAGGTTTCCACTATTTTTCCATTATATAAAAAGTTGGTGGAAAATTTTTTCAACAGCAAAATAATCTCTCTTTATTCTGACAATGGTAGGGAATATATTAAACTGCGTTCGTTTCTTGCGTCTCAAGGGGTGTCTCATTTCACTACTCCACCTCACACACCTGAGCATAATGGCACGTCTGAGCGCCGACATCGTCATGCGGTTGGGACAGGCTTGTCGTTACTTCATCATGCGTCTATGTCTCTTGTTTATTGGCCGTATGCTTTTCAAACTGCGGTCTATCTCATAAATCGTATGCAAACTCCTCTCCTATAAAATTGCAGTCCATATCAATGTCTTTTTCGCCGAGATCTGAACTATCTCAAACTTCAACCGTTTGGGTGTTTGTGTTATCCTTGGCTTCGCCCGTACGCCAAGTCTAAACTCCAACCAAAGTCTATCTCGTGTGTGTTTGTCGGTTACTCCACTAGTCAGTCTGCCTATATGTGTCTTGACCCTACAACCCACCGTCTCTATATATCCCGCCATGTCAAATTTGCTCCGCATCACTACCCTTTTGCGTCCCTCTCGTCCTTCTCTGCCTCACAGCCGCCTGTAATTCCTCTTCCAGCGGTTCGCCATCCTCTAGCCTCCGATGTTTCTCGAGGTCAGTCCCTCTCCCAACCGGTTCCAACTCCCGACCCAGCGACGACTCCTCCAACGTCGTCTGCTGCAGCTTCTCCCCCTGTTCCCACTTAGTCTGCTCCCTCGATTCCCGCTCCAAATGTTGGTGCCTTGCGTCCCGTTCGTTAGAGACGGCCTAACCCCAAAATATTCAATCCCAAGTTTGTCACCAGTTCTCCGGAGTCTCATGTCACTACTCGTCATCCGCTGCCCGAGTCTCTTGAACCCAAAACCGTTGCTAAAGCTCTCAAAGATGCTCGTTGGCGATCGGCAATGGATGCGGAGTATCAAGCGTTATTAAAAAATGCCACATGGGAACTCGTACCTCGGGGGGCGCAACGTCCGATTGGATGCAAATGGGTGTTTCGTATCAAGCGTCGTCCGGATGGGTCCGTTGATCGTTTTAAAGCCCGTCTAGTTGCCAAGGGGTATTTACAGGAGCCTGGTCTTGATTATTTTGAGACTTTCAGTCCGGTTATGAAGCTGGTCATGATTCGTCTCGTCTTGAGTATTGCACTTGCGCAAAATTGGAACCTGCGGCAATTGGATATTAATAATGCCTTTCTTAATGGTACGTTGTCCGAGCAGGTGTTTATGGAGCAGCCTCCTGGTTATGTTCATCCAGATTTTCCTTCGCATGTGTGTCGACTCTCTAAGGCTATCTATGGGCTAAAACAAGCTCCCCGCGCATGGTATGATTCTTTATCAGCTTTCTTACGTGCCACTTGTTTTTGTAAGTCGCGGGCTGATTCCTCTTTGTTCGTGTATGCCAAGGATCGTGTGTTGGCTTATTTTTTAGTGTATGTGGATGATATTATTATTACCGGCAACTCATCTGTGTTTATTAGCTTTTTTGTTGAGACACTGTCGCGCAGGTTCTCTTTGAAGGATTTGGGAACCCTCAGTCATTTTCTTGGGGTTGAAGTTATTCCTATGCCTTCTGGTTTGTTTTTGTCTCAGGCTCAGTATATTACTAATATTCTTGATAGTATGGACATGGCTGATGCGAGGGGTACCTCAACACCTATGACGGTGCCTTCCTCTCTAGTGTCGTCAGTCGTAGCTCCCCCCACCGATGCTCCTTCTTTTCGCTGAGTTCTTGGTCGTTTGCAATATATCTCCCTCACTCGGCCTGATGTTTCCTTTGCTGTTAATTGGCTAGCCCAGTATATGCATGCTCCCACTATAGGCCATTGGGAGGCACTCAAGCGTCTTCTTTGGTATCTCAAGTCTACGCTGTTTCATAGCTTGTTTCTCTCTAAGACCGTCTCTCTACAGCTTTCTGCATTTTCTGACGCTGACTGGGGAGGTGTTACTGATGGTGGTCGGTCTAAGACAGGTTATGTTCTGTATCTGGGCTCCAACATTATTTCTTGGAAATCTACCCGCCAGAAAACGGTTTCTCGTTCGTCGACAGAGGCTGAGTATCGTGCCCTTGCCAATGCTGTCGCTGAGCTTGCTTGGGTTCAAAATCTTTTGTCTGAGCTGCGCGTGGGGTCTCTGTTAGCCTTGGTTTGCTAAGCCTCATGTTTTGATGTTAACAAACAATATAGGAGCTAACGTTTGTTTAAGTGTTTCAGGAAAAACAAGAATCCATTAAGATTCGGTACTCAAGAATGAAGTCGAAACACTAAACTAGCGTAGAATATAGATAGAAACCAATTTAAGGATGTGACTTTATATACCTATATTCACATGCTCAAAAGCACTCACAAAATATGTTTAAAACCATCCCATAAACACTTTCAAACATCTAAAAGGTTTTAAACTCAAACAAGAAGGATTACGGGAAATTTTGGAAAACTCAAGACAGTGGCACGGTACCCCTAGCAGTACCCCAAACGGTAGGGTATACCGCCTACACGGTACCCCCATACCGTGTAACGGTACCTGGGTACCGGACGGTAGGCGTAGACGGTTGGCCCAACCCGTCCTAACCAGGTACCGCCAGAGGCGAACCGAACTTTTGGCTTACACGGTACCCCCAAACCGTAGGCTATACCGTGGTCACGGTACCTAAGTACCGAACGGTACTGACCCTACCGTGAAGGGTACCGGATCCGTTGTAATCACTGTAGCAAATTGGCAATTTAAATTCAAATCACCCCTAATGTAACGCCCCAAAACATACCCTAGAATTATTAATAAATAAATATTTGATTAAACAAATTTGTTTTGATTAAAATAAATTGTTGTTGGGCTTTGGGCCGATACGAAATATGTCTTGATATCCAATATCATAGTCAGGATAAATCTCATAAAGATAAATCCTATATGTTGATTATTTGTGTGGTCTTGATTGGGAACCTGAGTACAGACCCAAATCAAGAATAAATGAAGAAATTAATTATGATGCGAACTTTAAAATGATTTATTGAAATAAATCATGAGAATAAATGATATGAATTAGATGTGAGAACCTTTTATGGTAAAAGTCAATTAAATCAATTTTGACTCTGTCAAAGTCAAACACCCAAAAATATGATGTCGGAAAAAGTGTTACAAATAAATATAAAAATTATACCGTTGGATAGAGTTTGGTGGTCCCAAAGTGGTTAGATACAAAGTCTAGAGGGGGGGTGAATAGACTTTGTTACAAATTTAAAACTTTTTCGTTTCTTTCGAAAATGTGAAAATGAGTGTTAATCTAGAGTTCTTGTGAACTTTAGATTGTGTGCGGAATTTGGTGGGTAGAGTGAGCAGTATTCAATATGGATGGGTTAGTTTTCACAGTTAATATAATTGCAAGTAAGAATAGAGATAAAAGAGAGAGACAAGCAAACTTTAACGAGGTTCGAAGGTGGGGTAATCCTTCTACGTCCTCAAAATCCACTATGTAGTTGGTTGTTGAATAATGAACCAACAATTACACTTGTGTGAATTTCTGCACGGTATATCTTCGCAAGGCCAATGTTGCTACTGCACTCGTGCTGACTTTTGTTGTTCCTTCGAAGGTCACGCTTCTTCAACAACTGCAAGTTCCGAACAATAGGACTTGCAAGACCAACTTGTAAGAAAGTTGACCTACCCCCTTTTTAATCAATAAGTTTGATCGAAAGTTGTATACTTCAACGTGGTGTGGTACTTGAGGCAAGGAAACCTTCAAGTGTTTACACTATAGCTCTTTGGGAAGGAGGAGAAGTTTGCTTCTGGATAAGGAGTTTAGAAATCTCTCTTTATCAAGCTTTTGGGCTAACTGTGAATGAGATAGCTTTGTTGTGGTTGTTTATCTTATTGTTGTCGTTGTTTTTTTTTTCTCCAGTCTTCCAAGGATGCTATTTATAGCTGGATTGGATAATCTATCCGTTGAATCAAAATAGACTATCCGTTGCATTTGCTGGCTTCAATTTTGAATGAAGATTGTGATTTGAAGATTCCTCATTGGAATGGGTGTTTGGACATACCCAATTGTTTAAAGAGGGATTCCTTTTTCCACAGAATCCGTCTTCTAGCTGTTGTTCAAGAATTCTGGACTGTAGCACTTTACTCTGTTTGTCTTCTAGTGCTTGTTTAGGAATTCTGGACTGCCTCTTCAATTTTTTTAGAGGTCCAGACTTTGTCTTCTAGTCATTTGTTCTTGAATCAGCATAATTATCTTGAATCTAGCCGTTAAAAATCAAGAGATTGATTTTTCCTTACCAACGGGTAGAATTTCTTCATTCAAGACTTAGATGATTTTCTAAGTCTTTTCTCACTTGTCTGCTTTCTAAGAATTCCGGTATTTCTTGAGGCATCCGGTTTTTAGCTGACAAATCCGGAAGAGTCATACTCAGTCTTCCGGGTGAGAAAGAAATCCGCGCTAGTCTTCGACTTAGCCTTCAGCGGGTTGTAGCGAGACATCCGGTTCTCATGTAGTCTTCCGGATTGGAGAATTTTCATCTGCTTTGAGAAATCCTTACTTGTCTCTGACATTTCCGATCAAGATATCCAATTTCCAAATCACTGAATTTGATTAAGTCTTCAGGCATCAAACCGCTTAAAGAAATATCACAACTTTATTGGAAATCTCAAGAACTGGGTTTTAACAATATTTCTAAAAAGAAAAATTACATTGAATATTTGGGGAGACCTAAAGTCCCTATTACATTCTAAATACATCATCATCAAAATCTATAATATTTTTCCCAACAATTTCCCCCTTTTTGATGATGACAAACAAGTGTTTAAGAGTTCCGGTCGCTATACTGAGAACTAATTTTGTAACTTTCTTTTAGTTTCTCATAATATACAGCTTGTTAACAAAAACTCTTAAACAAATACAATTCAAATTACAATAATTCCTAAACCAAGTCTTGTCTTGAGATTTTGTGATATTTTCCACCATTAACCGTTTTCAGCTTCAGCAGAACTTGCTTGGCAGAGCGGTTGGCGTTGCGTTTGATAGATCTTTAATATCCAAAGTGGGTATTCAAGATCTTGGAAGCAACATATCTCTCAAAAAGCAAAAACAAGAACAAAACACGAAAGAAGAAAACAAAAGAAAAGGTAGAAAGACAAAAAAGAAAAGGTTTTGGAAAAGAGAATTGATTGTGAAAAAGATAAAGTAAAAGTTTTTAAAGATGAAGGCAAAAATAAAAAAAAAATTTAAAAGAAATTTTGAAAAAGAGTTTTAGAATAAAACAAATTGAAAAAGTGATTTTGAAAAATGCTTGGGAGAAGGGAGCAGAGGCAACACAAAATTTTTTTAAAAAAAACTTGTAAGAAGAGTGTGGCGACTGCTCAAAAAAAAAATTAAGTCTAAAAAAAAGAGAGGGAGGGGAAAGAGATCAAGGTAAAAATAAAAAGAAAAAATAGAGAGAGTGTTGTTCCAGAGAAAGTGTATGGTGTAATCCTGAAAAATACGAGAATTGTACCATATACTTTTTCTACTGCCGAGAATTGCACCATATACTTTAAATTACTTTTCTTCTCACTAGGCTTTTCTCCCTTGCCGTCTATGAGGGTGAGAAAGAAAAATTTCTCCATTGAGGATATTTTCTTGGTGTTTTTCTCAGACAGTGAGTTTGAAGACTTTTCATATTGAAAGAGTTGTTTGTGATAGGAATTGATTGGGATGTCTTGATTTAAATAAGAGAGGAGGAGGTTCACGGGTTCCATTAAGAGAGTAGTTGGAACGGTGAGAGTAAAGGAGTTTCAACTTCCAAGAAGTTGAAAAGTGAAAGGAATCTTTTACCAGTTATCAAGGTGTTGAAACTGTTCCAATTAAAAATCTGTTTCGTTTTGTTTGAGAAACGTAACTGTTTTAGTTTGGCTAAGCCCAAAAGAGTGGCCCAAAAAGAAATGAAAGCTATGTACTAAAGGGAAATTATTCCTATTGGGTTCTCAAGGCCCAAAATAAAACTATCATTTTTCATTCCCTATAGTTCTAATTTCTAATTAGGACGAGATAGTACCAAAAAGAATATGAAATTTATTTTTAAAAGAAAAGTGGTACTATTTTTCCAAAGTCCTGTACATTTTAAAAATTCTAAGGACCAGTACTTTTAGAGCTTGTTGGAAATGAATTAAGGACTAAAGCTTAGTTTGAGAAGGCAGATTTTGTAAAGTACCTGAATCGGAGATTTCCAATTTTAGTACCAAAACTTAGATATCCGTCTTCCATTGCTTAGAGCTCATTAATAATTCATTGCCAAAAACAATTGTTAGCAAAAAACTAGTTAAGTTTCCCCTGAATTACATTCCCCCTCAATGTATGCGCTTTATCAAAAGAATTCTCAAAATCATACTTTAATTAGGCATAATCAAGCATAATAAGCACAATTAAGAGAGAGATTGAAGCAATGTTTAAACTGATCAAGCAATGTTTAAACAAGAAGGTGTTTTCATCAAAACAAATTAGTGTTTTCACATACTTTCCCCCTGGTTTGATGAAAAGAACCTTCAGTTCCTCTTGCGTTTTGAAGATCCGGCAGCCTCAGTGATACCATTCATGTTTCCACACAGTTCTTTGATGCGCCTTATATTGTTGCGTCTTTCCTCTGTTTGATCATCATTTGAGAAATGAGCAGCAATTGTTCCTACAGCCTATGTTCCATCCAATCCTGAGCTGGATAGGTGCTGTGCTGAGTTCTCCGGATTTCTTTGCTGTGCTTCAAGGATTAGATTAGTCATGTTCAGATGAGAAGGGATATAAGAGACTTCTCCTTCTTTGAATGCAATGGGGAGTTCTCGTATCAAGGATGGACTGTGTTGTTGAAGAATCACTTCCATCTTCCGATTTCCAGAATTTGTGGTAAGAAGTCTGAATAGTTTGTGTGCTTCCTTCTAATTGTCAATGATTACCTTCAAGTAGTCTTTGTTTACTACTTGATTTGCTGAAGACACTGCTAGGGCTGCTCTGATGTCCATTTGGAGAAGGGACAACTGCTTCTGTAGACTAACTGTGACATTTGCTATTTGCTCTCTGACTTTGTTAACCTCCTTGAGTTGAAGATAACTGTCAGATGCATATGTCTCCATCATGTTGCTCACAGTGTTACTCAATAGAGAAATGATCTCTAGAGTCTTATCCACTGATTTGCTTATCTCCTTGAGATTGGAGCAGTGTGTCTCTTCGGATTTCTCAATCAGCTTGTTGTACCTGGCTTCCATCTGCTCTATCTCTTGCCTAAAGGAGGCATGTTGAGATGCTAGAGCTGATTCAATCAACCCTTGGACCTTCTTTGTCCAGGTTTCCAGTACCTCATCCGGAAGAGTAGGAATGGAAGGGCTATGGAAATGGAAGTTGGTTACCTGATGAGAAGAGGGTGTTCTTTGGAAAAGTTGCATAGGAAGAGATTCAGCATCGTCTTGCACATCTTCTTCATCATTGATCCTCAGCGTCCTTTCAGATTCTTCTTCTGCTTCCTCAAGTATAAAATTTGATATATCCCTAGAGAGGGAGTCTCTTTCTTCAACTTCATTCTGTTCTTCAAAAATGGCTACTGGAGATTTAGAGGCCTCCAGTTCTGCCATTTGAGTTTCCTTCTGAGCTTCTGCAGAACTCCTCTAGGCTTCTACAGCTCGTTCCTCTTGGGCTTCAGTTGCTTCTGGAAAAGTGGACTGATCCAGATTTTCTCCTGACTTCTCCGGGATCTCAAGTTCAGGCTGGTTGGATATCTCACAAGCAGTTGTGAGAATCTCAAGGTCTTGAGACTGGAGATGTTGGTGAAGTTCTTCATCTGATCCTTCCTGGTTCTGTTTTTGTGGAGTAGAGACTGCAGCTTCAGGTAGAACCGTTTCAAAGGCAGATGAGGTTTCCGGAAATATTTGGAAATCCTCAGCTGTTGCTTCCAAGTTAGCCTGTGCTTCAGAAGTGAGAACCACCTGATCTTCTGTGGTTTTTGAGAGGACTGGTTTGTAGACTGCAGGATCCTCATCATCCACATCAAATTCTGAAGCTGGTGTGTCGGCCAGGTACTCCAGATGCAAGTCTTCATGGTTCCTTTGCCATACCCAGTGGTCATCCAAAATTTGTTCACAGCTGTGGTTGACTGGTATTCCTAAGCACTTCTTGATAATCTTCTCATTCTTCAGTTGTTGGTCCCAATCCAACAATTGCTCTGTTGAATTTCCAACTTTCCAGGCTCTCCAATCATAGTAGAGCTGCCAGAATTGGTTATCAGCATCATCTATTTGAGGTTGAGGTGATGAGGTTGGAAGGCTTTGAACTTGATGAATTTCTTCTTCAAGTTGTTGAGGACTCCGGTTGTGGGCAGAGGTTTCCTCAGCAGGTTCCTTCTCCTTCAACTTATCCGAGTTGACATTTCCAAATGTTGAAGGAGAGGTGATTTTCCTCTTCTTCTTCTTCTTATGAAGTTCTCCTTGGTCAGAGACTTCTTCTACTTCTTCAAGATTGACCAAAGCAAGGTTCTGTGGTGCTTCAACACTTGGAGAGGGAGACACCACATGCTTTCTCTTGGCTGTTTTCGTCAAGTTGATGAGTGGGAAATTATCTGAAGAGCATTCCTCTGCAGTAGCACTAGAACCAGCTCTGTTTTCCCCTTTTGAAGACAGATAATATAACCAATATCTTTCTTCATACTTCTTTCCTTTAGAAGCAGCACCCATAGACTCCAAAATATGTCCAATGTACAGACCTTGACAAAGGTACTTCTGATTGTGCTTTCCCAGATGTTTTGAGATGGATTTGAAGAAGTGTGCAGCCCAATTTACCTTAGATTTGGTAATGAGAGCGTTGATGATGAAGGCTCTCTCCTGCGTGATGTCATCGGCATGACCTCCACTTCCACACTCGAGGCAAGCGATGACCAGTTCCAAAACTAACTTGTAGTCGTTGTTCAGATCTGCTTTCTTTGCTGGGCCAGAAGGAGCTTGCCCAGAAATTCCAATGATGTTCCAGTCCAGATTCTTGACTGGAAATCTCCCAATTTCAACTCCAGAATTGGGAAGATGAAGCTTTTCTCCCAATTTCTTCTGCGAAAGTTTCACTTTGGTCCTTCCAATAGTCGACTTGATGACTTGAATCATCCTCTGTGGGTCCTTCTTTGATTTAACAGATATGACCCTTCCATTTCTGTAGAATTCAAGAACTTCTTCTTCAAATTTGAGGCGAATCTTCATTTGAAGAAATTCGGAGAGTTCTTGAGCGGCTATCATCTCCAGATAGCTTTGATAGAATGCCGGTGAGGAGCAATTGGCTTCCAACTTCTGGAAATGAACAATTGCGCCGACAACCTTCATTTTCTCAGAAATTTGAGTGAGATTCTGAAAAAATCTTAGGGTTCTTGAGTGTTTCTCGCGAAGAAGACGATGAAAAACTTTGAGTGGACAGTTGAGATCTGAATAGTGGCGATTGGGTTTGATTTGGGCGATTTAAGCGGCTAGTGGCGATTGGGTTTTTGACTATTCCCAAGGCCACGTGCCTACCCAATATTTTGACAGACGTGGAAAGTGAACTGCCACGTGTACCGCACTCAGTCTAATTGAATTAGACCAATTCTGTGAAGCAAATCGGAAAACTTGGCTTCACTTAGTTGTTTTGTTAAGATATCCGCCAGTTGTTTTTCAGTTGAGATATACTCAATTTTGATATCTTTCTTTTCCACATGATCTCTGATGAAGTGATGCTTGACATCAATGTGCTTAGTGCGAGAATGATGCACTGGATTTTGTGAGATGGCTATAGCACTTTGATTGTCACAAAAGATTGTCACTTCCTTTGTCTTGACTCCATAGTCCAGTAGTTGTTGCTTNTTCAGTTGAGATATACTCAATTTTGATATCTTTCTTTTCCACATGATCTCTGATGAAGTGATGCTTGACATCAATGTGCTTAGTGCGAGAATGATGCACTGGATTTTGTGAGATGGCTATAGCACTTTGATTGTCACAAAAGATTGTCACTTCCTTTGTCTTGACTCCATAGTCCAGTAGTTGTTGCTTCAGCCACAGAATTTGAGCACAACAACTACCAGCAGCAATGTACTCTGCTTCTACTATTGATGTAGAAATGGAGTTTTGTTTCTTACTGAACCAAGAAACAAGATTTCCACCAATGAATTGACAAGTACCAGAAGTACTTTTCCAGTCAACTTTGCATCCGGAAAAGTCAGAATCTGAGTATCCCACTAACTCAAATGAAGTGCTCTTAGCATACCACAAACCCATGTTCTGAGTTCCTTTGAGGTACCTAAGAATTCTTTTAGCTGCTATCAGATGACTTTCCTTTGGCTTTGACTGGAATCTGGCACAAACACCTACTGCATATGAGATATCCGGACGGCTTGCAGTAAGGTAGAGTAGTGATCCAACAATTCCTCTATAGCGAGTTTGATCAACATCCTTTCCATCTACATCCATATCAAGCTTGGTGGATGTACTCATGGGGACAGAAACGGATGACTTCTGGTCAACTTTGAATTTCTTGATAAGATCCCTTGTGTACTTGGCTTGGTTGATGAGAGTTCCTTCGCTTCTCTGTTTGATTTGAAGGCCAAGGAAGTAGTTGAGTTCCCCCATCATGCTCATCTCAAATTTTCCTTGCATGAGGGTGGAGAACCTGGTGCAAAGATCTTCCTTAGTTGAGCCAAATATGATGTCGTCCACATAGATTTGGACCAATAAGAGATCTTCTCCATCTTGTAGTTTGAACAATGTCTTGTCAATGACTCCTTTGGTAAATCCATTGTCTATAAGAAATTGAGACAATGTATCATACCAAGCTCTTGGAGCTTGTTTGAGTCCATATAGCGCCTTTTTGAGTCTATACACTTGATCTCCCTCAGTGTGTAACTCAAATCCTGGAGGTTGTTCCACATAAACTTCTTCCTCGAGGTTTCCGTTGAGAAAAGCGCTTTTGACATCCATTTGATAGACTTTGAAGTCCTTGTGAGCAGCAAAGGCTAGAAACAGCCTTATAGCTTCAAGTCTAGCAACTGGAGCGAAGGTTTCATCAAAATCTATACCTTCTTCTTGACAATATCCTTTTGCAACTAGCCGGGCTTTGTTTCTGACAACAACGCCGTTTTCGTCCATCTTGTTCCGGAAGACCCACTTTGTCCCAATGACATGTTAATGAGTAGGTCTGGGAACAAGTTTCCAGACGTCATTTCTGGAAAATTGGTTGAGTTCTTCTTGCATTGCATTGATCCAATCAGAATCAGCTAGAGCTTCTTCAATATTCTTTGGTTCCACTTGTGAGATGAAACAAGCAAGCATAGCTTCTAGATTCTGTTGGGCACTCCTTGTGCGAACGCCAGATTGAATATCTCCAATGATCTGTTGAGGAGGATGATCCCTTAACCAACGAAGGTTGTGTTGATTGGGATTGACTGGTTGATCTAGTTCAGCTTCTGGTTGAAGAACAGAAGTTGTTGGTGTTTCCAGATGGATTGGCACTGGGTCGCCATTTCCAGAATTTTTGCCGTTTGAGTGATCCAGAATATTGGAGGGCTGGCCAGGATTTCCGGAAGGCTCAGCACTGTCTGAATCCGGATTTCTCTGTGAAGTCTTCAGTGGTAGACTTTTGAATGGAATGAACTCCGTAGGCTTCATTCTATCTCCTTCATTGACTTCTTCATCCTTGTCTGATAGATCCAGAACCTCATGATCATGCTTTGATGGCAAGTCAACCACATGTTTTTCATCGAAAATAACATGTATTGACTCTTCAGTGATCATGGTTCTTTTGTTGAAGACTCTGAATGCCTTGCTCACCGTAGAGTATCCAAGGAAGATGGCCTCATCTGATTTCTCATCAAAAGTGTTCAGATGATTCTTCCCGTTGTTTAACACAAAGCACTTGCTCCCAAAAATATAGAAATATGATATATTAGGCTTTCTCCCGTTCCATAGTTCATAAGGAGTTTTGTTGTGCCTTTTATAAATCATACTCCTATTCTGAGTATAGCAAGCTGTGTTAATAGCTTTAGCCCAGAACCTCTTTGGCAAAGAAACTTCGGCTAGCATGGTCCTTACTGCTTCCTTCAAGGTTCTGTTCCTTCTTTCAGCTACACCATTCTGTTGAGGCGTCCTTGCTGCGGATGTCTGATGGAGAATTCCGTTTTCTTCACAGTAGTGAATGATGATTTCATTCAGGAATTCTGTGCCTTTGTCAGATCTGATCTTCTGAACGGTCTGACTTGCTTGGTTTTGAATTAGCTTCATGCAGTTGGTGAGTTTCCCTTGAGTCTCCTTCTTGCTGTTGAGGAAGATTGTCCACGTGTATCTTGAGTAATCATCAACTATCACCAGGACATATTTCTTTCCACTTAGACTTATTGGTGTAACAGGTCCAAATAAGTCCATGTGAATAAGACTTAATATCCTTGTAGTTGAGGGTGCCGGTTTTGCCTTGAAAGTAGACTTGACTTGCTTTCCTTTCTGGCAAGCATCACAAATGCTTTCCTTTCTGAATTCAACTTTGGGAAGACCTTCTACTAATCCTTCTTTGGACAGCTTGTTGAGAGTTTTGAAGTTGAGATGACTCAACCTCTTATGCCAAAGCCATAGAAGGTTAGTGTCACCTTTGCTGATTAGACATGCTTCCTTGACATTGTCCCACATTACTTCATAGATGTTTCTGATTCTCTTCCCAGTGAGAATGACTTCATTTGTGGAAATGTTCTTGAGGGATGTCATGTCCTTGCAGAATTCTAAGGAGTAACCTTTATCACAAAACTGACTTATGCTAAGAAGGTTATAATTGACTGGAAGTTGTATTCTATGTCGAACCTACCAATCAGGGAACATGTGGTCTAAAGGATCGGGAAATCATTCCGGTTTTAGTAACGAAGGAGGTTTTCATTGAGAACCTGGTAGTATCCCTTAATCTAACGAGTTTTCCGAGCGTAGTGCCGTCATGTGTCTTGAACAGCCACTGTCTAAGTACCAGACACCTGGGTACTTGTGGCTTCCTGCATTAGGAGGAGGAAGATTTTGGTACCCAATTAAGTTTGGGTCCGGAGTAGTTAATGGTGTGTGTCCCTACATCAAGTTTGAAGTTGCAGGGAATTTTCCTTGCAGCTCTAAACTTGTTGGGATTGTAATCATAGTTGTAGGCATAGAATTTCCTACGTGCAGGAGGTGCAATTTCCTGTTTCCTCCTAACAAACCTAGGTTGATAAGACCTATAGTTTTGTCTAGGTTGTGCATAGTGTGACCTGTGTCGGTTATAAGCATACATAGGTGGCACAAATAATTTCTGGGGTGGAGGGTGACTATATCTTGGCATAGTTCTCCACTCAGAATTTCTTGGAAAACTCCTATCTACCCCATAATGAGTATAGCCTCGTGTATAGTGGGGGTTAGAAGGTTTTCTTCTGAAGTTATTTCCTCTTTGAGGTCTGTCCAGCTTCCTATAGTTCTTAGGAGGGACTACCTTTTTGGGAACTTCTGTTGGTTTCTCCTTTTCCTTTCCTTTCTGCTTATTTGGTTTGGCAGTAGGTTTAGGAGGGATGAAGGTTGTTCTCCCTTTCCTTTTGGAACTAGAGGGGTCAAACCCAAGTCCTTCACGACCCTTTTGTTTGGTCATTTCAAGAAGTCTATCCACTGCTTCTTTGGACTTAAGTATCCCTAGCTCCTTGTTGAGGGATTTCACCTTTTCAGAGAGAGATTCATTTTCAGTCTTGAGTTGAGTGATCTCATCTAGTTGACTTTTCCGACCTTCAGTCAACTTAAGATTCTCTTCACTCAATTGTTTGTTCTCCTCTGTTAAGGATGAAAGTTTGAGATTTATTTCCTCAAAGTCTTCCATCATCTTTTTGAACTGGTCAAAAAGATTTTCAGAAGTTGGTATGCTTTCATAAGAAGATGAGCAGGAGGTTTGTGAAGTTACCTCTTGATCAGCATCATCTTTGGCCATTAGGCAGAGAGTGTCATCTTCTGACATAGCCCACCTATCTTCATGGTTGGACTTCTCAGCTCTGTGCTCCATGCAAACGAGGGCTACTTCATCCGAGCTTGAGCTGGATGACTCGTCACTTTCAGCAGCAACCATTGCCTTCTTTTTCTTCTCGTTTCTTTCTCTTTCTCCGTACTTTTCCACCTTAGGGTACGGGCATGCTGACTTCTAGTGGCTAGGCTTTCTGCAGTTATAACATAAATAAGATTCAGGAGGGGAGTCACTTACCTGTGGCTTTCCCTTGGATGGCCTTCTGATTGAGTCAGCCTTCTTGAAGAACTTCTTGAACTTCCGGAATTTCTTGACCATCATGGCAAATTCCTCATCGTAGTTCTCCATTTTTGAGCTTGACGGCTGGCTGGAGGAAGGTGTGTCACAGTTTCTTGTGCATGTCCCTTCACTTGATGGGACTCTTGGAGTTGTCATCAATGCCGTGGGGAAGGGAGTGACTTGTTCTTCCTTCTTCTTCTTCAGCTCGTGCTCATAGGTTCTGAGCTCATCAAGGAGACCTTGAACAGTGTAGTTCTCCAGGTTTCTCCCTTCTTCAATGGCTGTGGCTTTGGTGTACCACTCAGTTGGAAGTGATCTCAGCAACCTTACATTCTTTTCTTTGGGAGAAAGAATGTGGTTAAGTGAAGCAAGATCATTCAATATCTTGTGGAATCTTTCATCCTACATATCAAATGATTCTCCGAGAAGCATTTTGAAGCTTTTGAACTTCTCAAGCAGGACTTCTATCTTCTGCTTTCTCAGGTCCTCTGATCCCTCACATAGCTTCCCAAGACCTTGCCATATCTCCATGGCAGTCTTGAGATGCTTAATTTTGGAGAAGGTGATGGGATCAAGTGTCTTGAAGATGGCTGCTTTGGCGACATTGTCCAGATTGTGCTTTTTGCAATCTCTATCATCCCATTTTTCCTTGGGCTTTGGAATGTACTGGACTACATCTGGGGCGGCTGGATTCCTCTCAGGATTCTCCATTTGGATTTTCAAGGGTCCATCCTCAAGCACCATCCACATGCAATCATGTAGAGCGTAGAGATGTGCTTCCATCATGATCTTCCAATCATCATAACCTAGAAGAGAAAACTTGGGCAAACCGTAATCCATATTGTTCACCATTTTGATCGCTTCTCGTTAATCTAGACGTAGATAGTGAGAAGTCTGCTCCGATACAAATTGGTGGTCCCAAAGTGGTGAGATACAAAGTCTAGAGGGGGGTGAATAGACTTTGTTACAAATTTAAAACTTTTTCGTTTCTTTCGAAAATGTGAAAATGAGTGTTAATCTAGAGTTCTTGTGAACTTTAGATTGTGTGCGGAATTTGGTGGGTAGAGTGAGCAGTATTCAATATGGATGGGTTAGTTTTCACAGTTAATATAATTGCAAGTAAGAATAGAGATAAAAGAGAGAGACAAGCAAACTTTAACGAGGTTCGAAGGTGGGGTAATCCTTCTACGTCCTCAAAATCCACTATGTAGTTGGTTGTTGAATAATGAACCAACAATTACACTTGTGTGAATTTCTGCACGGTATATCTTGGCAAGGCCAATGTTGCTACTGCACTCGTGCTGACTTTTGTTGTTCCTTCGAAGGTCACGCTTCTTCAACAACTGCAAGTTCCGAACAATAGGACTTGTAAGACCAACTTGTAAGAAAGTTGACCTACCCCCTTTTTAATCAATAAGTTTGATCAAAAGTTGTATCCTTCAACGTGGTGTGGTACTTGAGGCAAGGAAACCTTCAAGTGTTTACACTATAGCTCTTTGGGAAGGAGGAGAAGTTTGCTTCTGGATAAGTAGTTTAGAAATCTCTCTTTATCAAGCTTTTGGGCTAACTGTGAATGAGATAGCTTTGTTGTGGTTGTTTATCTTATTGTTGTCGTTGTTTTTTTTTCTCCAGTCTTCCAAGGATGCTATTTATAGCTGGATTGGATAATCTATCCGTTGAATCAAAATAGACTATCTGTTGCATTTGCTGGCTTCAATTTTGAATGAAGATTGTGATTTGAAGATTCCTCATTGGAATGGGTGTTTGGACATACCCAATTGTTTAAAGAGGGATTCCTTTTTCCACAGAATCCGTCTTCTAGCTATTGTTCAAGAATTCTAGACTATAGCACTTTACTCTGTTTGTCTTCTAGTGCTTGTTTAGGAATTCTGGACTGGCTCTTCAATTTTTTTAGAGGTCCAGACTTTGTCTTCTAGTCATTTGTTCTTAAATCAGCATAATTATCTTCAATCTAGCCGTTGAAAATCAAGAGATTGATTTTTCCTTACCAACGGGTAGAATTTCTTCATTCAAGACTTAGATGATTTTCTAAGTCTTTTCTCACTTGTCTGCTTTCTAAGAATTCCAGTATTTCTTGAGGCATCCGGTTTTTAGCTGACAAATCCGGAAGAGTCATACTCAGTCTTCCGGGTGAGAAAGAAATCCGCGCTAGTCTTCCGACTTAGCCTTCAGCGGGTTGTAGCGAGACATCCGGTTCTCATGTAGTCTTCCGGATTGGAGAATTTTCATCTGCTTTGAGAAATCCTTACTTGTCTCTGACATTTCCGATCAAGATATCCAATTTCCAAATCACTGAATTTGATTAAGTCTTCAGGCATCAAACCGCTTAAAGAAATATCACAACTTTATTGGAAATCTCAAGAACTTGGTTTTAACAATATTTCTAAAAAGAAAAATTACATTGAATATTTGGGGAGACCTAAAGTCCCTATTACATTCTAAATACATCATCATCAAAATCTATAATATTTTTCCCAACAGAGTTTAACTGTCTGATCGCAACGGTGCAAACGGAATTCAATTCGGAGAAATTTGGACCAAAAAGTGTACCCCCACTGGAACCAAATTGGTCCCAATCAGGGAACAGCGTGTAGATCAATTAGAATCGCCGTCCTGCGCACTAAGGAATTTCTACGTAGAAATGAGTCAGCTACCAATGTCTTCTTCCCCTTCTCTTCTCCTATATAAGGATATCCAATCCTTACTAATTCTTCACCAATTTTCTGGAAATATATACCATTGTGTTCATAAGAGTAAGGAGAGCAATCTGTTGTTGTTGGTTGCCGCCGAAGTCGCCGGAATTGGGAGTAATCATCGCCGGAAGTTTCACCGGAAAATTTTCAAAACCTTCGATAAGCTTCGAGGTAAGCCCGTAGATATATCTAGTGATTAGAATGTTCGTATAGATCGTTTCTACGTTCATAAACGGTCGTTTGGTTGAGTTTTGTGTTTGACATGCTTGAAGAACCAAGAATCATAAACCATTAAATTGATGTTAAAACTATGAATTAATGATACCAAAATGATCTATGAACCTTAGAGAACATCTCTATATAGTTTCGTTGAAGTTCGATGACTAAAAATGGGATTTCCAAAAAATGGGCCGAAGGTTGAAGAAGATGAGCAGTAAGCGGAAAAACACTTCCTGGATCGATCCTAAGGCTTGGATCGATCTTCTGGGAACATTTTTTCATATCATGGATCGATCTAGAGGGCTGGATCGATCCCCCGAAGTTGTGATCCGAAAATTTGTCTGAAAATGCTATTTTTGAGCTCTAAAATCCTATTTTTGATACCAATTGATTCTGATCATTATGAAAATGATTTACCATAATAAAAATGAAGTTTTTAACAAGTAAAAATGTTATGTGATGCATGACGGTAAGTTCGGGTGTTAACACTCGAAGCTAGGTTGCTATTTGTTATCAATTGTTATGTTAATTGATGATTATGATAAATGAATATTATGGATGATTATGAATAATGAATCTACTGATTAAAATGAGTATTTATAATTGAATCATAATTTAAATAAATACATTTATAATTATGAAATGATTTATAGTGTTAAGGGTATCTAGAAGAACTCTAAGATATACCCATTTAGAGAATTGATGTTAAGGCTATCTAGAAGACCTCTAGAATAGATCTCATATTAGTATGGATTTGTGAAACATGAATATTCAGTGATTGGATAAAAATGTAATAACGGAATTCGTAGACCAAACTAGAGGATCACTCGTTTGGGAATGCCCGATCCAATGTTGATCAATCGCTATATTGTTGTTGCCTTAACTGACTACAGTTAAGTGTCGGAAATTATTTGCCTTAAACTAGTGACAGTTTAAGTGTCTGATTGCCTTAACTGACTACAGTTAAGTGTCCGAAATCAATTGCCTTAAACTTATGATAGTTTAAGTGTCTGATTAATAATTGCCTTTTAAGAATGTGGTTATGAAAATTATGATCTGGCCTTAGACTAAGAAGAGCTAAGAGCATTGTTATTATTTGGCCTTAGATTAAGAATAATTTAAGAGCACTATTGAAATAGTATCTGAATTGAATAAAATGTGTTGATATGAACTAAACAATACCAAAACTGTGAATGTCTGAAATGAACATTGTGTGCATGATATCAAATGATTTGATTATGAATTTAGATTCAGTTTATATGGATGTTCGACGCATTAGATATGCTTACTCAGCTTTACCGCTGAGCGTGTAGTGTGTTTTATTTGCTACACGCAGGTAAAGTAGAAAGACCAATGTGATCCTGGCGGCAGATGGGGCGAGATTGTCGGAATGGATGTGACAAGTTTGAAATAATTTATGATGTGTCAATATTAAATTCGCTTCCGCAATATTATTGAATACTCCGTACTGTATATGTTATGAAAAATTTTATTGTGATAAATAAAGTTGTTTGAAAAGTTTTAAATTTTTACAATTACCAAGTTAAATACTTTAGTCTGAAAGGGGCTGCAGACCTGGACGGATTAGGGTGTTACACCTAATCACCTCCCAACGGCTAATTAACATCTTCCACTATAAATACAAGCCTAATCCTTCATATTTCTTCAAGAAACAAAGCTCTAAACATCCTCCCTTTTTATTCTAAGTGTGTTCATTCTCTTATTCATTACTTTCAATATTTTGGCTATTTTAAGAGCCTTAAATTCCTGATTTTTACACACACTTTGAGCTTGTGTTTCTAGTTATATACTCTCATATTCATAAGTTTATATTATATTTTTGAGAGAGTATAATTTCCTTCTACACCGGCTAAGTTTTGTTCTTCATTTTTATATTCAAGCCGTTGTGTAGAACTCTTGTTTGTGTTTTTCAAACACATCTTTATACGGTCGAGAATAGCCGTTAAATTATCATATTGTATCGGTCGAGGATAGCCGTATAAATCCTTGGGTAAAGGTTCAAGGATAGCCTTTGAAATCCTTGGGGGAACGGTAGAAGATAGCCGTTAAATCTTCATTGTAAACGGTTCAAGATAGCCGTGGTGAAATCTCGGAGTAAATCCTATTGGCAAGGGTTGTTTGCCAAACTAGTACGGTGCTTTGACGGAGTTCAAGAGACCGAGACTTAGTGGATTCGGAAATCCTTGAGGAGGAGCCTCGAGGTACTGGAGTAGGGAGTTCCCGAACTAGTATAAATTCGGTGTGCATTTTATTTACGCTTTTATTTTTGCGTTTTATATATTGCTTCCGCATTTGCCAACACCGTTTTTATTAAACTCTGAAAAGTTTTCAAACGCCTTATTCACCCCCCCTCTAAGGCGTGGGCACAACGACTTAACCAACTAACAATTGGTATCAGAGCGGTTTCGTAGTTAAAAGTGCTTAACCGCATCTACAACAAAGATCCACTTGTTGTGTCCTTTTTAAATTTGAATTTTTAAAATCTCAAAACTTTATTTTCCCTAATTCTTTTTAAAATTCAAATTTATCGAAAAATGGCCCAAATGGATTCCCAAAGCATCCACCGCCCTCCGTTTTTCAATGGCCAAAATTATTCTTATTGGAAAATGCGGATGGAATATTTTATACAATCCATTGATTTTGATTTATGGATAAATGTACTTCACGGGCCATTTTTGCCGAGTAATGGTGATTTTGCATGTTTGTCTTCGGAAGACAAGAGGAAGCTATCAATGAATGCAAAAGCAATTAACATTTTGCATTGCTCTCTTGGTCCCGACGAATTCGCACGTGTTTTCTCTTGCAAAACGGCTAAAGAGGTGTGGGATCTACTCCAAGCTACACATGAAGGAGACACCTCAACAAAACAAACCATGCTAGCCCTCGGGAATTCGGAATATGAATCCTTCAAGAAAGGGTCATGTGAGACAATCCAAGATATGAACAAGAGGTTCAATGAGATTGTCAACAAATTAAGTAAGTTGGGTAAGACGTATACTACTTCCGAGCTTAATACAAAAATTTTATTTTCTTTACCTAAAGAATGGCATAGTACTATCGTAGATTTATTACCCAAATGTGATAAGGCCGAAACCGCCCACATTTGGTCTTCCTTGTATTCTCACGAACTTTTGTTGAGAAAGATAAAAGAGGAAAAAATGCGTGAAAATCCCAAACTTACAAATGCCTTCAAAGCTTCCAAAGAATCATCAAGTGAAGAGTCAAGTGAATCAAGTGATGATTCAAGTGACTCAAGCTCTACGGAAGAGTCAAATGATGAAGAAGATGAAGAGAAGGCAATGAGAATGAAGTATACGGATTTCCTCAAATGGAAGAAGTATGTGAAGAGGAAAGAAGTATACTCAAAGCCGAAAAAAGAACGGCATAAGCCAAGGTAAGTTTCTCTTGCTCATTGGGATAAGATATTTTGTTTGGTTTTAATTCTTTTTAAAAAAATAAAACCTTATCCCATACGTGCTTTTATTTGTTTTAGCCTTGGTTTGCATGATTAAATAATATTTTCAAAATCCATTTTAAATTATGCCTTTTATAAAATAATCCCCAAAAATCCCTGAAAAATAAAGTTTTTAAAAACTTGCATAATTTAAGGGGGAGTTTTCATTTTTAGGGGAAGTTTAGTTGTAAATGCACCTTTTGCCCAATGATCTCCAAACTATCATTTTTCCTAAAAACTCATTTTGATAGGGGGAGGGTTTCAAGAAGTTATACATAGTTAAAATTTTCAAAATGCCCTTTTTGATTTTGACAAAAGGGGGAGAAGATGTATACTTCAAAGTGGTGCATATGCAACTTGACTTGAGTGCATTCTTGTGTAAATTTTTGCATCAAATTTAAACTTTTAATAAACACAAGAAAAAGTTCAAAGTGAGTATTTTCAATATGCTTATTCTTAGGGGGAGCTTGATTGCTTCATTATTTTACTCCCGTCTAACTCACTTTGAAGTATATTGTTTGTCAACATCAAAAAGGGGGAGATTGTTAGCCTTGGTTTGCTAAGCCTCATGTTTTGATGTTAACAAACAATATAAGAGCTTAACGTTTGTTTAAGTGTTTCAGGAAAAACAAGAATCCATTAAGATTCGGTACTCAAGAATGAAGTCGAAACACTAAACTAGCGTAGAATATAGGTAGAAACCAATGTAAGGATATGACTTTATATACCTANACTTTGAAGTATATTGTTTGTCAACATCAAAAAGGGGGAGATTGTTAGCCTTGGTTTGCTAAGCCTCATGTTTTGATGTTAACAAACAATATAAGAGCTTAACGTTTGTTTAAGTGTTTCAGGAAAAACAAGAATCCATTAAGATTCGGTACTCAAGAATGAAGTCGAAACACTAAACTAGCGTAGAATATAGGTAGAAACCAATGTAAGGATATGACTTTATATACCTATATTCACATGCTCAAAAGCACTCACAAAATATGTTTAAAACCATCCCATAAACACTTTTAAACATCTAAAAGGTTTTAAACTCAAACAAGAAGGATTACGGGAAATTTTGGAAAACTCAGGACAGTGGCACGGTACCCCAAGCGGTAGGGTATACCGCCTACACGGTACCCCCATACCGTGTAACGGTACCTGGGTATCGGACGGTAGGCGTAGACGGTTGGCGCAACCCGTCCTAACC
Source organism: Cuscuta campestris (assembly GCA_900332095.2). Taxonomy (NCBI): domain Eukaryota; kingdom Viridiplantae; phylum Streptophyta; class Magnoliopsida; order Solanales; family Convolvulaceae; genus Cuscuta; species Cuscuta campestris. Next base: position 215,578 of record OOIL02000624.1, on the reverse strand, counting down.
AGGTACCGCCAGAGGCGAACCGAACTTTTGGCTTACACGGTACCCCCAAACGGTAGGCTGTACCGTGGTCACGGTACCTAGGTACCGGACGGTACTGACCCTACCGTGAAGGGTATTGGATCCGTTGTAATCACTGTAGCAAATTGCCAATTGAAATTCAAATCACCCCTAATCACCTCCCAACGGCTAATTAACATCTTCCACTATAAATACAAGTCTAATCCTTCATATTTCTTCAAGAAACAAAGCTCTAAACATCCTCCCTTTTTATTCTAAGTGTGTTCATTCTCTTATTCATTATTTTCAATATTTTGGCTATTTTAAGAGCCTTAAATTCCTGATTTTTATACACACACTTTGAGCTTGTGTTTCTAGTTATATACTCTCATATTCATAAGTTTATATTGTATTTTTGAGAGAGTATAATTTCCTTCTACACCGGCTAAGTTTTGTTCTTCATTTTTATATTCAAGCCGTTGTGTAGAACTCTTGTTTTTGTTTTTCAAACACATCTTTATGCGGTCGAGAATAGCCGTTAAATTCTCATATTGTATCGGTCCAGGATAGCCGTATAAATCCTTGGGTAAAGGTTCAAGGATAGCCTTTGAAATCCTTGGGGGAACGGTAGAAGATAGCCGTTAAATCTTCATTGTAAATGGTTCAAGATAGCCGTGGTGAAATCTCGGAGTGAATCCTATTGGCAAGGGTTATTTGCCAAACTAGTACGGTGCTTTGACGGAGTTCAAAAGACCGAGACTTAGTGGATTCGGAAATCCTTGAGGAGGAGCCTCGAGGTACTGGAGTAGGGAGTTCCCGAACCAGTATAAATTCGGTGTGCATTTTATTTACGCTTTTATTTTTGCGTTTTATATATTGCTTCCGCATTTGCCAACATCGTTTTTATTAAACTCCGAAAAGTTTTCAAACGCCTTATTCACCCCCCCTCTAAGGCGTGGGCACAACGACTAAACCGACTAACAATCTCTTCCTGCTCCACGTCTTTTACTCTTTTTTGTGAGAATTTGAGTGCTGTCTATGTTTGCAAGAATCCAGTGTTTCACTCCCGCATGAAGCATCTGGCCCTTGATTATTTCTTTGTTCGGGATCTCGTAGCTGCTGGTCGCATGCATGTGGTTCATGTGCCTACTACGCAGCAAACTGCTGATATACTCACGAAACCTCTAGGTCGTGCTTTGTTTCACAAATTTCGGTCCAAGATTGGCGTCTCCGACGGATCCACCATCTTGCGAGGGCGAAATTAAGGAGACTTCTACGTAAACTAGAATGTCTATGTTCATTGTATCTATTTGTATCTATCCTATGTTTATTCCTATCCATATGGTTTAGCTTTCCTAACTTTGTGGCTTGGGTTTAGTATGACCAAGTATATCTCCTGTACGTATGCTTATGTATAAAAGCCAAAGGCTTCCTTCATGAAATGATATCTAGAATTCACACCAATTACAACTCTTATACTGCAAAGGATGTCAGCGGTTTTGTCTCACAACTGTACGCGTGTCTAGCTTAGGCGTCATTAAAATAGAATATCCCAATTGCCAGATGTCAAATTCTTATAAAGTAAACTCTAAAATTTTATATTAAAGGATGTACAAACCATTTTATCTATCTACCACTTACTTCAAGTAATCCTTTATTATAATATTTGAGACTCAGGCTCACAGAATGTTGACATGTGGTGGGTCTACTTGGCAAGTTTTTTATGAGTCATCTGCCACCTTTGATGACTTTAATGACTTGGTACTTTTATATTAAAATATAGAAAGATCCAATTTTAATTAATATGCCTAATATATACCTTATACGGCGACTAGAATATAATTACGAAGTAGAAAAATTAGAAGATAATTATGAGTAATTTTTAAATTTTTTTCTAATGTATTTTTATTAATTATAATGAGTACAATGTAAAAAACACCATAGTTCATTCTATTGATAATATATGTTTAATTTATTTTTTATGTAAATTACTTATTCCATTGAATAATAATATGCTTAAGTTAGAACAAATTGAAAAGGTTCAAAAAAGATAAAGACTATTATAGATTTATAGAAGTAAAATATTAAAAAAGTATTAAAATTACTTATTTTGACTTCTACCTCAATACTTCTCCCTCTTAACTATTACTGTAAGTTGAGTTTACTTTCATCTTTTTTTTGTTGTGTATTCTAATGCCTAACATTTGATAATTTTAAAATTAATTAAGATTTTGATTCTAGGCATTTTTTAACCGAGAAAATTACAATATCCAAAGTGGACACTTAATCATAATGTTCAATAGAGAGAGAATCATGAGTGTTTCTTTGGTGCATCTTGAGTGCATATCATTTTTGTGGACCTTCTCACATAAATTTTTTTTTAATTTTTTTCATTTATAAAAGCAAATGCTTATTTAAGTAATAAAATATACTTATTTTGCTCATGTGTAGGTCCATGGTAGACCTTAAGTCCACCATAGAATTTGTCGAGAATTATTAATATGTTTAAAACGAAATTCATAGATTGAAATAAGACTTTCAATGCGTTAAGCCAACGAAAATATTTGATATAATTGTATCGTCAAAAAATGTAAAAGTGATTAATTTTAGAATTATTGAAGATATTTTTGAAAAAAATGCATACGGAATGTTGACTACTTAAGTAAATTGTTTTTTGGGAAACCTAATATAAATAAATAACCTTGATTATTTGAAGAAAAGTATACTACATCGTCTGTCCCATAAAAATTTTCTAATACAAAGAAAGGCGTCCATAAAACTTTTCAAATTAGAAAAAAAGTGCACCTTAAAATCATTTATCCTACACATCATACTATTATAAAGTAAAGGAAAAGTTTGAAAATAATATCAAAATTATGCATTTTTAAAGGAGTCAAGTGGCATGTCATTTCCAGATGATATAGTCTATTTAATAGATTTCAAAATAGTTTCTTGATTGAGAACTTGAACTATGACAAAGAAAAATTATCATCTGATTTTAGAGGATATTTATCTACGATGAATGAAGATCAAAGAAAGATATCTGATGCAATAATGGAAGTCTGATATCTGAAAGAGGAGGTTTATTTTTGTATATGGTTACGGGAGACTTGGAAAAAAATTATATAGAAACCAATGTCTACTTCTCAAGATCGAATGGTATGTAAGACCGTTTTGAATGTTGCATCCAGTGGCATTGCAGCATTGCTTTTGCCTAGTGGAAGGACAACACACTCGAGATTCTCAATCCCTCTGACTTTATTTGAGTGCTCAATATGTGCTATCAAACAAGGGGGTCGAAAGCAGATCGAAGTAATCTAACAAGCAAGTGGAATCGTATGAGATGAAGCATGTGTGATGAATTGATTTTCTTTTGAGGCATTAGATCACACAAAGAGAGATATAATGAGGTTCTAAAATAATAACTCTAGAAATGAATCATTCGGAGGGAAAATATTAGTACTCTGAAGTGATTTTCGCCAGATCCTTCCCATTTTACCAAAGTTTCGAGAGAAGAAATTGTAGGTGCTACCATAAATTCCTCAAAATTGTGGGTGTATTGTAAAGTTTTTACGTTGATCAAGAATATGATATTGCATTCAATTATATCCTCTTGTGCAGATAGAGACACACAAGCTTTTTCTAATCCTTTAATATAATATTTGAGACTCAGATCACCAGAGTTTGACACGTGGAACGTCTATGTGGAGCCTTTACTGACACGTCAATGATGACTGTACACGGATCTAAAATCATTCCTAAAATAAAGACTTCACATATATATGGAAACATTGTTTATAATCATTGACCATTTTTAGCAAATAGTTTATGGTTACTTTTAAAACTTGATATTTATATACATGTGATAAGTTTAAACTTATATATTTGATATTCCAAAAAAATTTGCTTCCTTTAAATTAATTTAATTTATTCATATTTCCAAGAATTTTTTTATTAAAAATTAAAAGCAGTTTTTAAATAAAATTTAAAAATTACTTCCTTAAAATACTTTATTCTACTAATTTATAAAGAAATCTCGCTAAATAAAAGTAAAATATAAAGCATGTATCGAAATAAAAGCTCCATGTTTTTATCCGAAAAATAGAGTCTGTACTATGTTACTTTTTTCGAAAAAAAATCATATGACATTAAAAATAAAATGTGTATCACCTAATTAAAAAAGGATATTTTAACAAGAAATACTTAATGATTTAGTGCATTTCATATTTTTTTCCCTAATAAATACAATTTCCTTAAATATGTGAAAAGTAATTAAGAAAAGATTCTATCAAGATTCAATTTTTTTAAAACAAATCACCGTAAATAAGAGTAAAACATAGAGAAAAAAGACCAAAATATGAGTTCCATGTAGTAATGTAGCACTGTAGTCTATGTACATTTTACTATAATGTTTGGTAATGTACATGGTCATGATTCATAATATAAATACATTTTTACTCCCATTTTGAGAATAAAAACATGAAACTCATATTAACCAAACTAATCTTGAAAAATATTCTACAATAATATTTTTTTATATAATATAGAAAAGTAAAAATTATCTAATTTAGCATATGTTCTTTTAGATTTGAAAAGAAGAGTTGGATGTGTAAAGAAGCTGAAATAAGTTGCAAAAAATAAAAAGAATTAGAAAAGGCTAAAAAGAATTAAAAGAAAGTAAAAAGAGTTAGAAGTTTGAAAAAAATAAAAGGAGTTGAAATGAATATTTTTTTTATAAAATAAGTTATACTAACATATTTTTTTGAAAGGAGTTAAAATATAATCCGAACATAACAAAAAATATTTGTATATTTATTTTTAAAAATAGTCATATAAGGAGTTAATTTTTTATTACTGACATTGTGTTCAGATGAAAAGTCTATTAAATTTTTACATAAATAACCAGATAATATACTCTGTACTAAAATAAAAATTTTAGGGAAATTTGACCAAGATTATAATTAATACTCCCTCCGTCCGGAAATAATCTTCCCGTTTTTCCTTTTTCCCCGTCGGAAAAAATCTTCCCATTTCAATTTTTGATACACTAACTACCCAAAATACCCCCACTTACCATTTTCACTCTCTCCCCTTTCCCCCCCCCTTCCTCGCCACTCAATTCTTATCTTTTTCTCCTTCTCTCCTTCTCTCCTTCCTCTTCTCTATTTCTTCATCAGTTCCTCCTCTCTTTCCTCTTCACTTTTTCTTTTTCTTTCCCCCCTATTCTTCTTCCCCCCGTTTCCAAATCTGTTATTCTTCCTTCCTTCTTCTTCTTCTCAAATCTTCTTCTTATTCCTTTTCTTCTTCTTCCTCTCTTTTTCCAATTATT
>OOIL02000624.1:64203-210139 GCA_900332095.2 Cuscuta campestris | reverse complement strand
CCTCTCTTTCCTCTTCACTTTTTCTTTTTCTTTCCCCCCTATTCTTCTTCCCCCCGTTTCCAAATCTGTTATTCTTCCTTCCTTCTTCTTCTTCTCAAATCTTCTTCTTATTCCTTTTCTTCTTCTTCCTCTCTTTTTCCAATTATTCTTTTCCCTCCCTCCGAAATCTACAGTAGATCTGTGCAAGATCTTCTTTTCAACTTTCTCCCCTTCTTTTTTTCTCTTCCCTTTTCTGTCTCCCAGAGGTGGAGATGGTAGCGGCTATAGACGATGGTGGTGAGGGTTGAAGGGGCATGGTGGTGACTGGTGAGGGTTGATGGGCGATGGTGATGAGGAACGATGGTGTTGACGGTTAAGGCGACAGTGGTGGGCCTGGGTCAATTGTGGCAGGGTCGATGGAGATGGTCAGGTTAGGGGCGGCGGCGATGATAGAGCCGACGATGATGGGGGATGGTGGGTGCTCGCCTCGGCAGAAAACATCGGCGACGATGATGGGGGATGGTGGGTGCTAGCCTCGGTAGAAATCAGCGGAGGGGGGTGTTGGGCTGTAAAAGTGTAAAACAAGTAAGAAATGAAGGGTATATTAGTCATTTCCCTTCCAAAGTCAACCTTTAATAAAAATGGGAAAAAGTCCAAATGGGAAGATTAATCCCGGACGGAGGGAGTAATGTTTATTTAATACTCTCCAAAGATTTTCATTCTTTAAATATTATATTGAACTAAAATTAATATTTTAAACTCTTCTCATGGAAGTCATCTAATTAAAAATACGAACCATATTAATCGTGAAAAATATTTTGCAATCATATTTTTTATATAATATAGAAAAGTAAAATGTATCTAAATTAGCATTTGTTTGAAAAAAAGAGTTAGATGTTGAAAGAAATTGAAAAAAGTTAGAAGAAACTCAAAAGAGTTATAAGTTTGAAAATATTGAAATGAGTTTAAATGAATAGTTTATTAATTAAAATAAGGTATACCTCATGTTTTAAGTTTCATTTCCTTCTATTTTTTGTTATATATCCTACTACCTCCGTCCCTGAGTATTTGTTCAGTTTTGACTTTTTCTAGTCAATCATTTTCAACCTTTGACCTATATTTAAATAAAATATATATTGTATATTAATTAGAAAAAATAATACTTTGAAAATGTTTGATAAGATAAATCTAATAAAATTATTTTTGTATCAATATCTAATATCATTTTTATTTAATTTGAGATCAAAGTTTACTAATTTTGACAAAAAAAGTCAAAAGTGGACAAATATTCAGGGACGGAGGGAGTATTATTTTTGTCTTAGACATTATTTAGTACAATAATATTTCGGTGACTCACACTTATTATTTCTCTTAATTTTTAATATCAATATCATTCATAGAATTTTTTCATTTCTTAGTTTTGTGTCCCTAACTCATGTCGAAAAAATGCTGAGACGAAGTGAGAAATATTTTTTATGAATATTTTTAGAGGAATAATTCAATATTCGTCGATCAAACAAAAATAATATTAAATTTCACTCTATACACTAAAATAATTACAACTTATGATGTGGTTCACGAAATGACTCAGGAACTAGTGATATTCATTTAGTATCAGAAATGGTCAATGTGATACAAGTTAATTACTTTATTTTGATTAAGTAAAAGAATCATTTATATATGACAATAAAAAAATTAAAAATAATATTATTAAAAAGAAAAAATAACTCAATCAAAAAAAATAAAAATGCAAAGATGAATAAAAATAGCGATCTTTGTGTGTGTTTGAGAGATTTTATATTATGAATCTAGATGAAAAGTGTTATTGGAATTGTATATTCATTTTTAGTGCTATTGACTCGATTATAATGTTATATATGTTCTTATTTTTCTCAATCCACTAAGATGTACAATGTGAATGAGTTTCACCATAAATTTTGGACAAGGACTTTTCTACCACCCATGAATTTCGGCTGAGTAATATATTATTTTATATTCAATCGGTATCAAAACTCTACTACAGAGCTTCAATCTCTATGGTTTCAGACGGGGTATAGTGGGGGAGGGGGGGGTTCTTTGCTTTGTTCATGAAATCATAGGACTCGAAGAGTGAGTAAGAAAATATACATTCATCCAAAGCAAATAAAATCATTCTCCTTTTTGAGTTAAAAAAAATTTATCCTCAAAACAGATTTTGTACCACTTATATAACCAAACATAGGAAATTAAATTAAAATTTCTTAAAATATATTTTTCTTTCAACCAAACATATCTTATGAGTTGCATTTTCTCGATGAAAAAATACAGAACAAAAAGAAAAATTATTCAGTCACGTGCGTGACACAGGTTAAAATTTAAATTTTATAAATTCAAATTTTTGAGGAATAGTATGTAATTTGTGTGCTGCAATACGAGGCTAACTCGCTAATCGTGCGTCAATTATGGACGAGGAATGAGTCGTCAATTACCCACAATTAGTGGGATTGCTCTCCCCATATCGTGCCATCTGATGTTGAGCTGGGCTTAGCCCATTACTTTACTGGATTACTCGACCCCATCCGCTCCAACAATGGGCACCAAGCGCTTTACTCATATTGGGCGGTCGCAATGGGACTCTTGGGCCTTCCTCGGCCCAATGGCTAGCCGATATCCATCAGTCCTTAAACATAATTTGCACTTCTAATTAGTTAAATTAACACATTTATTTCATACTCAACATTCATTCTTGCATTTTGAATTACCTTCGACACAATTTTCATTCCTAAAATTATGTATTTGTTTATATTACATTTCTAATTCCTAATGCATGGTAAATAATAACAATGTAATGGTGGAATGTGGTGGTAATGCTGTGGTGGCGCTCTGATGGTAGTGTGCAATATGAGAGCACATCTATTTTGATATTTTCATCATCTTTTAATATTATTTATGTACTTCTCCCATGAACCAATCGACCATAATATAATGTGTATTGATTGCATAGATTGGAACTTGGATGATAAGAAAATCATTCTCTATGGTATTTTTTTCGAAATGTAAAAAAGCTTGTCCAAATGCAGCATTAAAGGTGGATAGGAAATGTACCCAAAAAAAGGTGGGTAGGAAAAGTATTGGAATCTTGCAGGTCATTATCACGTGGGGCATTATCACATGCTCCATCCGTCTCCATTTAAATTATCCACTATATTCTCTCTGTAAGTGAAAACTGATCACATTAGCATTCAGTCACAATAAACAACCGATCTATACAAAACGCCTCGACCCAACCTTTTAGCCTATAATAATTGAATAAGCCCCGAAAAAAAGAACGCAAAAAGAGAACAATATTAACAACCAAGCCTCCCCCCTCCACCTACCTAAAAATGACAAAAAAGAATAAATAAATAAATAAAGAGATTAATTATTACAGAATGATGTACTGGTATGTTACTATGACGACGTGAGGGAGCCAAGGAAGACGGTTAGAGCTCCTTCTCGAGGAGAAAAAGAAAGAAGAAACGAAACCATGTTAAGCTAATTCATGAACTTTCTGCAATTTGGAGCTTTACAGCGGCAAGGAACTCTGAACTCATCACATTCATCAGGATCAAACAAGTAATCATACCTGCATTCAATGAATTCACAATAATAATAACAATAACAATAAGAACCCCATTATCAACATTAGTACTACACTACAACATGCACAATCTCCTTCAGTGTACAACAACACAAGCAAATGACGCGAGAGAGAGAAAAAGAGAGAAATACGTTAGCTCATCACCAGCAGACACATTCGTCTTTGCGATTAGTACAATCCGGCTTTCATCATCACCAACACTCATAATCCTTGCATAGCAGTTTGGCATGCACTGTAACAAAACATTAGCACAAAACTGTTGCTTCACTAATTTCTAAATAAGATGATAATATAATAAAGAACACGTGATTCCTTAAGTGCTCATGATCGTTTCTTTTTTTGGGTATCTTATTCTGGTTGAATCTGAATCTGAAAATAGAAATGCTAAAGAACAATATATGCAAAACAATAATGATGATTGATCACTTTCGCAATCAGAACTTACTGAATGGTTTATCAAGCGTGCAATGTTCCCCTTATCAGTGGCATCCACCACAACCTCTTCACTTATCTTAAAAAGCTGCAAAAAAAAAGAAAAAGAAAATTCTTGACAACACATGACTAGGCAAGATATTTGTTTCATTTTTTCCTCCTCCCTCGTACGTATGAGAGTGCGTGTGCGCTTCTGTACTAATGTAAAATCTACAAATAAGAAAGAAAAAAATGCATTAATCTACTCACATAGCAGTCTTTCCCCTCAATTCGATATTTTGTCTCCCTCAGATCAGCAATACTTCGCCTGACCTGCTCACCACGATACTCAAGAACCTGAAATTATCAAAAAAAAAAAATTGGGTGGCTGAATTCAACAGTTTATGTAGAAAGGGGGATATCTCAACATCCCGCAAAACGTATTGCCATAAAATTGACCATTCAGGACCAGTAACCAATATTAAATGAGACCCTCTAGTGTGAGTAACCATCCATCAATTTCCTACAACATGTAATAATTACATGATGACACTAGCATTATTATATAACATCCCCTCAGTGATATCTAGTCTAATGCAACTGTAACAGTTGACAGCCACAAATACTACACAATATGATAAGGTAGACAAATGTTGGACACCAAAAAATAGCTTAAGAGTGTACCATCTCTCCTTCTGGGATGCTTCGGCGCGCAAAAAGACCCCATCTGTGTATCCCAGAACGGCCAAAGCAAACTCGATCGTTTTCTGTTCTCTGTAGATCCACAAAAGCAAAATGGCCCAGAGGTTGGATATATTTCGCTAAAAAAATGAGTAATGCAGCATTGACTATTAAACTTTGAATAGGATGACCTAAATGCTAGATATTCATGCCTGTAAATGGCGAAGCCGCTCCCTAAAAGTAGAGAATGTTTTAGGCTCCTCTGCTTCCTGTTGAAGGAAATGTAAGAAACATCATGCTTCTAAGGCTAAAACCGGAAAGAAATGGAAATAGGACAAGAAAGAGGTCTACTTTTATTGGATTCAAGCTGCGTATTTTAGCAAAAGAATGACGACGTGGACCCATCACTCGGTGGAAAATGGCTTCTTCTCCTGTTGTCTGAAAAAATAAAAACAACTTTAATCAATAGCATTCTAACGACATAGTCTGTATTACATAGAAAGTATTAGAAGTCCATGGTGGACTGCTAGTCACATTAGTAGGATGGATAGTGTTGAATGTTAGACAATTACACTCTTTATTTGCTCACAAGTATAACCGTAAAGGATTCCCGAAACCTATCTCAACACTTCGCCTCAAATAGGAGGATAAAAGTATATATGTCCCAAAATAGCTTAAGATAAATAAAAATCCTCTACAGCTGTAGATTAGCTGATTAAGCTCACAAAATGGCTTCTCAATAAATCTAAAAATAACTGCAACCAATCCAGCGATGTAAAAGGGTAGCCAATTGTTACGGATGCATTAACAAATGTAAAAGAAGAAGATATTGATCCTTGCCCATGGCCGGAAGGAGGGGAGAGCAGTCTATGACTAGCTTCTCATAAAAGAGTGTTGAATTTATAAATTTATCAATGGTTGTGCGAGTATAAATCGGCAAAAGCCTTACAATAGACCTATCATAATCATACCAGAAAACATGATTCCTTATTTATGCCATTAACTAGAATTGAATAGGACGACTAATAAGATACTATTAATATTCCTATGAATAATAAGCTAAGCTAGAGAGACACAATCTTCACTACCCATTCAGTGGGTCTTCTTCTGCCCTAAATAACTGCATCAAGAGCAACAATTTGCCCATCGGGTCCTATTCCAGGGGTGGCTCGAAACAGTTAACACAAAGTTCATTAAAGAATGTCTCATCCCACGTGCTTTCTTCCATCATATCATCGAACCAAAGGTGGGTGTTATCCAGCAAAGGGAATAATGAAACAATACCAAATTGATATTCGTCTAATCGTCTTTTTTCATCTGTGATGTGAAAAACTTCTCTCATCGCTGCCAACTGATCGGATCAAATTTCCAGCGAAAGTTGAAAATTCTATCTTGGCATATTGAGGTCGCAGAACTCCCTCAGAACCGCTGCAGAAATCCTCCTTGCGGATATTTTCATCATGGTAACAGGATTTCTCAGAACCCTTCTCTCACATTTTCCACTTCTTATAATAATAATAAAATCCCTAAATCCCTGATTTAGTTAGCAGTTAGTGGCCCTGAATTAGTTAGTTACTCTGCATGAGGAGTCCTACCCAGAGCTCTAAATACTATCTAATCTACTTGAACAGTTCAGCATTTGAAATATTAATGTGGCAACAGAATTCCCTTCTACCAACCCTCTCCTTCTCTCCTACTCCCTTCTTGATATCAAGATTTTCCTTAAATGTTACAAAGGCATATCATAAAACAGATTATGAAGCCATGAATTGAGATCAGCAACATTAAGAACTATTCACAAAAAGTTTGCTTTAATTAAAGATTTCCTCTATACCGCATGTCCACTCGTTTATACCTTATTCCTCAGGCGTTTAAAGGCACGACATCTTGCTGCTGAAAATGGTTCAATTTCATCACCCTCAGCAGCTGGAATTTCCTCAAGTTCCAATCTGGTTGTTGCAATTAATCGTGAACCTGTGTGTTTGGTCTGAGCGAGGCTTCTAGCAGAGAAGACTCCTTTTGGAGTATGTATGATTAAAACGGTATCAGGATTTGGAGCCCTGTAAGAAGACGATACAAATTAAAACTTAGCGATGCATACGTGCAAGTATTGTTGCTGCACAGAATATAGGATGCATACTCTTAAGAACAACATGAAGCCCTCTCTCCAAATACAGCATTCATCATATTAACTCTAGTTACAAGTACGAGCTCAAAAAATCTCAATTACTCATTGCTGATGCCCTTATATGCATATTATAATCAAGCTAGAGTAAGTGGAACACTACCTGTGGTATGCACAATATGAAACCATTTTTGTTACTTGTTTCCCATTTTTCTCCATGCAATGCAGCTGCAAGTTGATGAACATTGTGAGCAACGATTAATTTAGTATGGTTTCAAAATGGAACAGATCAAAACTCTGGTAGAAACAGATATACAGAACACAAGTACGTGAGACCCCAATGGTACTATTTAACACAAAGTGAAGAATAGATGGAATGTAATCAGCATTAGTATTTCCACATATGCATCTGCAGCTTGCACAGCATGCTGGGATTGAGATAATGGAGTTACTAGTTGAGAACAGATACCCTTAAACTGGAGATTAACTTTTGAGTTTGACCTTCTCTTTTAAAATGACAAGCTCTTAACAAAAAATGAAAAAAAATCAAGTATAATTTGCATCGAGCACTTGGTTTTGCATTGTTGGCATTGCACATATTCTTTACAAATTTACCCCTCAAACTTTACCATTTTGACAGGCAAATTTTTTTTGGCTTCATTATCATATATCTACAATGTCAATAAGACATTTGTGTCAATGGGACTTGTTAGCATTCGACACAAATATGTCATAAAGCTTACGTGCAATGCACCTTTATTGTACAAGTGTTTACATGTATGTATAAAAAATTATAAAATATATAGTGGCTTTTTCGGGATACATTTTATATCCCATCACAAGCACAACTTGGATAAAAATGATACTCCTTCCATGTTTGGAAGAATCTGATGGTTTGACTTCAATGAAATTAGGAAAAGTGTTGAAAAGATGGGAATAATTGAAAAGTGTGGTTGAAATTGATATGGAAGAGAGAGAATTAAAGATGTCCACATAATCGTTTCCTAAAGAGAAAAGTGGAGGAGAGTAAAGTTAATTTTTAGACATCCCTAAAAGGAAAGTGTAAAGTTTCAAAGACAGAGGGAGTAAACTATTACTCTAAGTCCCATAAAAAGATTCCAGTATTCCACATTTCCTTTATAGTTTGTCCCAACAAAGTTTCCCTTTCCTTTTGAGGATAGAATTGTGGGGTTCAAACAATTTCTCCCCTCTACAAAACACAACCACACACTTTCACCTGTATTAATAATTGTACCACTGGAACCTTATTTTGGGATGAAGGGAGTATCACGAAGCAGTGCAAGAAGCACAACTTCAGATTATTTGGGTTATCCAAGAATATATGTTTGGGGTTGTGAGAACATTATCAGATACACTACTTAAGATCTAAAATGAACAATCTTATGACAGACTAGCTTATCCGCAGCCATTCAATAAAAAAGAAAACATCACCTCCATGCGGTAACCTGCCCTTGATGCACAAATAGCATGATAATAGGTGGAACACTTGCAACATTGTGTGCAGGAACCATGTATTTGCTTGCACACAACACATATCTGTATTAATAGATTGTAGATTTGTTAATGTAGCCAAGCAAACATCTATACCAAAACCGCAAAATGTGGAAAAGAAGTAAAATACGAAAATGTAACAACAACAAAAACAACAAAGCCTTATCCCAGAAGTAAAATGTAACAATTGAAATTTTAAAAATAAAAGATTAAATACTAATTAAAGTTACAAACACAAATTTAAGCTTTATCTAAGAAATTCATCCACTTGCTTCCAAATTTTCTTCCACCTAATTATAATATTCATACCCATCCACCGGTGCAAATAAAGTGGAGCAATATTTGATAAGTTGTCAGAGAATAATGTTCCAAATAAAAATATGAAACTAGTAATCCAGATTGCGGTTTCCCGTTAGTACCTTAACAAATGAATTTGAAGGAATTCTCAAGATTCCAACAGCTGGTTCCATTTTCTCATCACTAGCAAAGCACACTTCAGGTTGAAACCAAGCACAAGTAACATGAACCCACAATGGGGCCACATCTGTGGGTTTTAAAGCACCCCCTGTCGTGCAACAGCAAAAGGTTAGCATAAACATAGACAGGATCACTAGTAAAACCATGTATATCTGCGAAATATAAAAATGAATAAATAGTCCACTAGTACCCACAAGTAATTAGTAGGGTGAGGCCGTGAACCAATATATATGAGTACAATATTGTCAAAAAACAAACAAAAATAGAAACTTTTTTCTTTTAATGTTTGCTCATGTTTCTTCCGTACACCAGATGTCCTTTTACAAAGGAATACAAGCAAGAGTATCTTTAGAAGCTATATCCTTCTGAGATTCTTTAAATTCAAGACACGGGGAAGAAAGGGAAACAAACCTTTCACAGGACAAAGGCAACACTCCCGCTCGATATCAGGTGTCTCACATGCTCTACAAACCCATGATGTGAAATCACGGTGATTTCGTGCTCCATAGCATTCTTGATGCACAGCTATTTGACACCTGAAAAATGAAAATACGATTGGTCAATAAAATTGTTTGATGTTCAGATATTACTTCCAAGAATTTCACTAGAACAATATCACAAATGCAAGATTGTCATGTAGCCAACCCCAAGTTTCTTGGGATTTAAGGCCTAATTGTTGTTACTAAGGAGGAGACATTATTATTGCTCCCTTTGTTCCTATTTCTGTCTAGGTTGACCACTTCTCTTTGTTCCTGCATACCTTTTCCTTTATGAAATTGAAGCATATAACCCCCCACCCCCACCCCCCACCCAATTTACCCTTCTTACACTATTTGATTTACTCCCCTTTCATGTAGAAATGCTAATGATAGTGCCATTAAATGAGGTCATTTCTGACAAAGTACTAAGAGTTTTGACTAACTATCATCCCAATTCATTTTCTTGAACAGTGCTTTGGTCAACCTAAATAGAATAGGAAGAAAGGGAGTATCATTTAAAAAAGAACATTCTTTTTATCAAACCTATTGCAAATGATGATTTTGTTATAGTCCCAATCTTCAACCCATCGACATACTGCACATCTTTCTGTTGTCCACTTCGCATAAACGGGCTCATAGTTTTCTATCAGATTTCATTGTCCTCAAGTTAGTCACATTATCAAGGATGCTGGAAGCAAGAAAAAACAAAATGTTTCCAAACCATAAAATTTTCAAACCCCGGTAGTATCTACCTTGAAGAAAAGAGAGAAGTTTCTGCCTTCGAACTTTCAACGGTGGACGTTTAATAGGTTTGGATGGAATAACACTCCGTTCGTGATATGCTGCTATCTGTAGCATCTGTAATGGTAAATAGATGTCAACTTCTGTTTAGTCAAATACAATTAATCATAAATCACTCTGGAAGTAATTTATAAATAGAAATTCTGTTTTGAAAAGCTAATATAGTACTTCGGAACAGCCATTCCAATCAGGATAACAAAACATAGTTTGCTAGTTCCAAAATCTCATGTTGAGGCAAAAAAAAAGTGTGCATGACTATCATGGCAACAACAACAACAACAACAACAACCCAGTTGGATCCCACAATAGTAGGGTCTGGGGAGGGTGTGCACACCTTGCCCCTACTCGGAAGTAGGGAGGCTGTTTCCAAGAGACCCCCGGCTCCACCTGCACAAAAATATGGAAGAGAACACAGTATAGCACAGATAAGACACCAAGTACAAGCAACAAGTACAAGCAATAGCAAAAGATTCTAAACAAATACAACACACTACAAAACAACCTCTACAACACCAAGCTCCTATCCAACTACTCTAATCCTAGTTTTCCAAAGGTTCCTATCTAAGGCCATATCCTCAGTCAGGTTGAGAAGTCCTAAATCCTGACTATCATGGCATTAAGCATCAAAACTATGTAGAAGGAATGGCCGAATGAAAAAAGTAACTAAAAAGAAAAGAAGATACAATATCATATAAGCTAGATAATCAAATAACCAGTTCAAATGCTGATAAAGAGATTCAAGATACACACCCATTGCTCCAGCGGTAGCAAAGAATCTTTCACCTTGACACTGGTCTTCCAATCTTTTGTTTTCGAACCTGTATGACGTGCCCATTCACTAAGGGCCTGCGTTTCTGTTCCGCAAAACCCACATTTGCAGACAACTCTGCAACAATTGACTTCAACTTAAAACTGCTTATGCACCATGATATAACAAGCTTTAAACTGAATGGCCAGTTATGAACCAAGGTATGAAAGATGTTAAGAGGCATTGATAAGCCACAGATATACTCTGTAGCAATGTAGTATATTGCACCAATCCATGAACTTTCCGTTACAATGGGCGAAGAATTAACTGCAATAACTTACAGATGAAGTCTTGGAAAATAAATTCCATCTACACCAGCACAGACAACAGAAACCTTATCAGGTAGCACAACTTGGCTGTCCTTTTTGTTATATCTGTAAGCGATTAGCCATGTTAATTAGACACAGTTAAAGTTTATTTGAAATCTATTCAGTTCCAATGTGACTCACTTGGATTTAGAATTCATATTGTCCGAGTCAGATAGTTCAAAATTAAATCTCGCTTTGCATTCAGGACAATAGTAATCTGCGTTTCCTAGTTCCTAGACACAATTGAAACAGCATAATAATCAGCAATATGAGATTCTTGTAAGGGGTTCATATATATGTACACTATATAAAATGAATATTATATATATATATATATATATATATATAATGACTAATGAGGGATGATTGGTGACCTTGAAATTACTGCTTGAAATTTTGTCACACTCAGCATGCACCCAAACTTTGCAACCATCACAGCGTACCTAACCCATTAAGGAATTATAAGATCTCCAGACGATAAATGAAGAAGAGAAAATTGGAAATCATATGATCAGTAAAAGTAGGAAGGTGAAGCTAACTCACCCATGTACCACTATCAGAGGGATTACGAATCTTCTTGCAAATGCCACAAAAATGTTTACTTTTCTTCAGCTGGAATGAAGATGTATTAATTAACATAGAACAAACATGACATATATATCTTCCATGAAACTTTAGTTATCTCAAATGCAGAAGCACACTAGCAAAGAGCACAACAGACCCGTGTACAAGCAGTGCATAAGCGGTGGCTGCCAGGAGCCAAATCATTTACTTTCCTGGGCACTTTAGGAATCATATATGAACCACATGCCTCACATGAATCTCCATTTTTCATCAACAAATCCTGCATTAAGAGAGTACGGCATTTGAGATAAGTATCAAACATGCAATTCACTAGATAAATAGTCTTTCCATTTCCACTTTTGAGAAGGGAAGCGAACATTTAAGAATAGCCAAATTCAACCCCAGGAAACATCATAATGCAGTTTTAACATTGAAACAATACCAATATTTTTAAATTGAGAGCAGAAAAGTTTGGAAACACCATAAAACTTGCCTTGTTAAGCGTATTGCACTCAAGATCTTGATTTGAAACAGATACCTCAACAGCCCCTCTAGTAATAGACTGGAGATAATCAAGATTTCCAGCAGCCGCATTGATTTCAACCATCAACATCTCATTAAAGCCACTTTCCGCTAGAAATGCTTCCTCAATGGCAGACCGAAGGTCATCAGGGGTGCTATCATTCAAGCTGGTCTGTCCCTGAAACCTACATGTACATAGTCCACATATTACAGTTAAACACATTCATGTGTGTGTGAGATACAAATGATCATCTAACATAGTAACATCACACCGAACATGATTAAGAGTTTCAAACCTGTCCACATAATCAAGAAAGGGAAATATCATTCCACGCCGAATCCAAGCATAATCCTGCACATGAATGTGGAGGACACTAAATAAATACGTCACTTATCCATTATATCCACGGTTCCACGCACACCACCCTTAACCATGTAGAAAACACCAGTAAGATCAAAAGCTAGAATCAAGTTCATGTCTTACCCTCTGAGTCCCGTTTCCAGAGTAACCAAAGAACATTACACAAACCGTTCTCGCAACTTGAAAGTTTGAAACTTGTGGGGGGACTTGTGTTTTTGGATCAAGGACAATTGCAGGCCAAGCAGGACAATGTTTCCCAGATATTGCCCAAACTATGTCACCAGAGTTAAAGTTCTCAGGCAAAAATCTATGAGACGCCCTCTCTCCCTCACACATAGCCAATGCATCAACACAGCTTAGTTCTGCATATTCCTCAAAGTCATCATTCCGAGCCTTATCTGCTCCCCAGCAACGATCATGCCCACGTGTTAGCGAACTCCGGGAACTAGAAAACTTCCGAACATCAAAGCCTTTTGCCCTGTTGACACCAAATTCAACTGCTTCATAGTCTAAAAATGGCAAACGCTTACTGCATTGGTAGTGCAGATTATCTTCATGGCCCTTCTTAATTCCAATTTCACTACGAATTTTACAGTTGTTCTTCAAACCGGTTTTTTCTCTATGTGGATTGAACTCAGGGTCCAAAGTCAAGTCTTTTACTGTAGCCTTACTCTTCTCTTTCTTCCAATTGTCAAGAACAGAGTCATTGAAGCGAGAGGGCAGTGCTTGCACCCGCCCTCTGGAAGTCCTCACAAGTGGAGGCCTCGCAACCTCCTGCACTCTATTGATGCTCTCTTTCACTTTAGATTTCAAGTCAGCCTCGTCCTGGCAACATGAAACCTCAGTACACCATGAAGCCACCACGGTCTCCTCAGCACAGGCCTTGCCTCCCTCTGCAAGAATCCTCTGTAGACCATACCCACGAAAGGGAATTACACCAGCGGCGACTTCCCCAAGCAGATGCAGCGGGTAATACCCATTCTTACTGTTCACCTTCCTCTTCTTCCGATTCCTATGGCCGTCGTCTTCATCTCCGCCCGGCTCTTCAGCCCGGCACCTCTTCAAAATCGGCATTACCGATTTCAGGCTCCGCTTGATTATCATCTCCAACGATTCAAACCCGCAATTCGAGCCGAAACCCTAATTCAAGATTGAAGATTCAGAACGGTGGAGCACACGGGAAGAAGTCATCCCAAATTCTTAGCTAAAATTCAGATGAAAAGAAACCCGAATTGGCTCTGCGCAGAAAACAAACAGGAGTTCTGCATATGACGAAGAAGATCTGAACAATCGTTGAAACACAGAGGTATACGAACAGGGATCTCTGTTCACGGTATAAAAAAACTGCTCGATCGATGCGAGAGAAGAAGGGAAGAAGAAGAAGAAGCGAGAAAGATAACCAAGACCCAATTTTTTTTATGCTTCTCGTCGTATTTTATCGAGAATGATAAACAAATAGATAAAGATAATCTGGGAGAGCGTCAAAGAATGTCCATTTTGCTGCGAAATTTGATGAGGAAAGTTAAACGGGTACTGTGTATGGATATATACATACATAGAATTGTATCTATAAAATTTATATGGCATTCCCTAGCCTGATATTCTAAAGAGGGAGGAGGTTTGTGCATTGCGTGGGCGAGGGCGGTGTGCAACTCACTCCGCGCTCCGGTTGCTAAATTGCGCCGGACCTGTCTTGAGCCCAAGTCCGAGATTCTACAAATGGCCGACCGACCACCTTAAACTCTTGTCTTCATTTCATCTTCTTGCTCTGCTACATCTTTCATGGGGGTTTATTTTTTCCTTTCAGTTTCCTTGCTAAAGTTTTTTTTTTGTTGCCTCCAAGAAAGTTGGACGTATGTGTATTCATCGTTTGTTTTTTTTTCTTTCTTTTGCGCTGAATGGGACCCAGTTTTTGAAGACGCTGGATTGTTATTGTGTCGAAATAAGGAGTAGTTTTTGAGTAGACTCGAATCCGTACGTGGTGCTGCTTTTCCAATCCTCATGTTCGGCCGGTGACCGGAGATGGAGTGAGAGGTTTTTGTTTTGCCCTTCTTTTTCATACTTTTGTTCTTTTTCTCGTGACAAGAGGTTAGAGGTACACTCCCATTGATACGATGGTGGAGAATGTGCTTTTTTTTTGTCAATTTCTTCTTCCATCGGACCATCACGTAGTTCTGTATATATGTTTAGGTGCACTATGATTATCCTTAATGAGGATTGTGAAGTTGCAAAATGAAATTTAAAAAAAATTACAAAAGAGGAGAGAATGGAAAATGGAGATCGAAATTGGGAGAAAGGGATTGGGTTTTTCGAAGTAGGGATGACATGGGTGAACTGCATTTGTGAAAATAAATGGCTGATTGTGAACCTAGCATTGATTCATACCGTGGAGAGTAATACTTTATTGTTTTCTTAGTTTCTTTCTTCAATTCTAAGTCTTTTATATTTTTTCCATTGTGGGATGAAGGGATTGAGGGATTGTATTTTTAATGTTGTGGCAAATATTAAAATATCTTATTGTTCCTAAATCCCAATTAGCATTGTGGATAGTCTAATAGATCTACAATGCTTTTTGAGACGTACCATATCAAAGGACTATGCTATTTGTACGTCGTATTTATAAATCATTTTGTACACCAGAACTTTGTATTGTCACAAAATGTAAGTACAACACTAATATACTACGGAGTATTACTTTTGCACTGGTATTTTGTGTCAATGCAAAACTTTAGTGTAGAAAATGGTCATGGGTGGCTCAGAGGGTGTGCAAAGTGGTCAACCGTACAGGACCCCTAAAATTTTAGGGTCCCATATATTTAAATTCAGCATTAATTTTAAAGCATAAGTATTCTAAGAAATAAAATATGACCCAAAATGTAAATTTTAGACTGGGTCAATTTTATTTTTTCATTTTCGGGGCCGACTCTGAAAATGGTGTACGAATGTGGTGTACAAGTAAATAATGTTATTGATAAAAGAAACAAAGGGTCTATTTTGACACCAATTATATGTACACCAATTACTTAGACCACATAATCACATCCCTCCATCATAATCAATTCACCCCACACCACCCATTCACAAATCACATCTTATCACACTCAAACATATCTCTCTCGTCATCTCTGGTTCTTCATTGTCTTTATCTCGCCTTCACCGTACTTGTCGCACCTCTCACATCTTGTCTTCATCTATGAGATCTTGAGAGTCTCTCTCGTCGCACCTCCTCTCCATTATTCATCGTCATCCTGTCTTCTCCTCTCACATATTACAGCCGAGGCCATCTCAATGGCAGTAAAAGAAGATCTTGTTGACCCAGGTCAATGAACTCCCGTATCTGTAACGACGCCATCGCCATACATCTAACCTAGGGATTTTGCCACCATTGCTTGCGTCGATCTATAACGCCACCATCGCCTCTGACGATCTGTAACGCCACCATTGCCTTATTCTCTTCGTTGGTGCTGCTAATTTCTGTCTTTTCCTCTCTTCCGTCGCTTATGGCTCTTCGTTGCTGCAACTAATTTATGCCGGGCTGTACGATATAAGTCTTGGATTTTCTCCTATTTAATATATTTGTATATTCAAATAAATTTTTATTTTTATAAAATTAAAATTATTTTTATTAAAATACATTATTTTCTAAAATGTTTCCCAAAGATAGTAGGTAAGCATTTATTATGATTTTGGTAGAATTTGTGCTAATTATTGAAGAAATTTGGCGAAAAATGAATTATAGAGCATAAAGGAGGGCGAAGGTACAATACGAGAAAAAGGCCTACAAATCAGTCTTTAGCACAAATTCAGCAAGGACAAAGCTATCAAAAAAATTATGGCAAAGAAACCTTTGGATGTAGAAAAATTTGACAAACAAGACCGCGTAATTTGTTCTCAGTTCGAACAACATTCACAAAAGATGAATCGGATATGGTAAACGTTCTAGAAAATCATCTCTTAAAGCGGTTGGATCTTAAAGATGGTCAAAGAACTAAATGTCAGTCAAGATGCATACTTGAACTACCCCAAAACGACCAATGGAATATCCATTATCCTTGTTATTCCTAATACTCATAAATCTCAAAACAGAAGACAAAAAGGTCTAAAAAAGTAAAATATTCAAAAGTGGCATAAGATTAACGAAATTAAAGTTAGGGTTACCAAACCTAGTGAATTATCGTTTACCACCCCAAGTAAACGACTATTTACTTTGACTTGGGTAGTCTAATCTGATTTTCAAGCCTCCCAGTTCACCTATAAATATAGCCCTCCCCTTCTTCGTTTCTCACCATTCTCAATCACGGATTTTGGGCTACTTAGTCTGAATCCTTAGATGTTTTTTGTTTCCTATATATTTTAGTAGTTTGGATATACTTTTGTAACTTAATAGCTCTGACATGGTGTTCGATTGTAACCAATCAACCTTTGGCCTATTGTGATATCATGTTTGTTGCGATTACTCTAACATATTATATTCTCAATAAAAATCGAATATTTTATTGATACCATTCGAAATTTGGTTGGGAAAGTGAAATAACGTTGGGAAAGAATGCACATTTTTTGCCAATGGTCTTCTAATTCCATATGTACATCTGACTAGGCGATTGAAGTGGCTCTCTCGCGGATACATACCTTATAATAATAATAATAATAATAATAATAACAATAATAATAATAATAATAATAATAGTAGTAGTAGTAGTAATAATAATAATAATAATAATAATAATAATAATTAGTATTATTATTATTATTATTATGATTATTATTATTATTATTATTATTATTATTATTATTATTATTATTATTATTATTATTATTATTATTATTATTATTATTATTATTAGTAGCGGTAGTGCTAGTAGTGGGGAGATTAGTGTGTGGTAGTTAATTAACCATGCTCCATGCATGTTGAGTGGCATGTGGTTATATTACACTCTATATATATTATGTAATTTTGATTAAGAATTATGGAATGAATGAAGAATTGTCTTGTCTTTCTCTCTACATTTCTATCTAGCTTCTCTCTCAGTTGTAAACCAATTGATTAAAATTCAATTGGAACATATCAGTGGCGTGTGGAGTATTTATGTGAAAATAGAGCAATGGTTAGAAATTAGAACAAGTGTGAATTTATTAAGTTTGGGATTAACATGGCGAAATCCCAAATTTATGGATACAATTATTCATTCTTTATCAAATACCCAATATAATATGAAAATTGCAAAGCCGGATATAAGATTTCAATTCGTGCTCCAAGTTATTTCCAGTCGGAAATCATGAGAAGCAAATACTCAGAACTGGCACACCAAATGTCTCATGGCCTTGCGTGCCTGGGGAATAGATTGGAACACTTGAAAATTCTGGAAGAAACCATACAGGCGATTGTAATTCTTATTCAGCAAACACTATACACCTCATCTGTAACCGGATTTCAAATCTACCCGGAACATTATTGCAACTAATAACAGATCATCAAACAGAAAACAAGCAACTACTACCAGCGAATAACTATCCAGTACCAGCATCCTTCTGTGTTCTAGCTAGCTTCTTCGTGGAGTGCTGAACAGTCAATGCTTCTTGGATGCATCCACTTCTTCAGTTTTTGCAAATCTCCCACGGATCCTCGGTTGATTTTCTGCCAATGCCTTCCTGCAAGCATACTGCACCAACAAAAAAAAATAATAAAGAAGACCTGTGAAATGTTATACCTTCTGATTTCTGCACCGGCATAAACAAAAAAAGCTTACCTTGATTTTCCTGCCGAAGTTCCTCTTCGCCTTCTTGATCCTGTATCTGGATAGCTTCTCCATTCGTTCTTCAGAAATGGAACTACATATAGTAGTTTTTGGCAGTCGGATTGGAGAGTGGACGAGATTTATACTACCATTACCAAGAGTCTGTCAATAAAACCATGTTTATCAATGACCCAGCCCCCATCCTGTTGTAAACGTCTTTACATTTCTCGGTTTGCAGACTTCATCACGTAACCAAGAAATGCTCGGTCTCCAAGGAGTTTTACTGGCAGCTGGTGGTTAGAACCATGGAGATATGCAGATGTTATGCCAAAAGAGAAATGCATTACAAACCTTTCATGCTTTTGCCCCCTCTTTAAAGGCGATACTGTATATTTCATGGTCATCTTCAATCAAAACCATTGTTACTTATTAGGAACTTCATGCCCATCTGGTGTGTTTGATTTCTAATTAGACTGCTAATGTTAGTACCAGTAGCTTTAGATGCTAACTAAATATAGGGCATCTGTGCTGTCCCACTGATCATCAACTCACAGGATTCTCCATCATCCCAACTCAGCAGTTACTATATGCATCTGCGGAAATTGATTTCCTCTAAACCCTATTTGGGGTCCATTTGGATCCTAGAAAATACTAGGAAAGAAAAATAGGATGGAAAATGTAGACGGGAAAAAAATGTGGAAGAAAATGGACGACCGGACCATTTTGAATCTAATCGGTTGACCATATGCAAATGGACTCCCATCCCCTTAATTTTTTTTTGAACGCCAACACCTAAAGGACCACGAGCCGCTGGGTACATACTCCATACGAATAACTAGGCTAAAGACTAACGGGCCGCTAAGAATGAACATGTAGACGGACACCTTGACAAACGAGGTGGGCTAAACCATGATAGAATTTAGAATGGGGTAGGGATCACTTGGACTGGGCTATAAGACATTTGGGTCAAACCACATTAAAAGATCGAATCCAATTGATTACTTAGTTCAACTCAAGAGCTTATATACCCTTTATTTTCTTCACACTTTTCCGATGCGGGATATTCTTTAACAATATATGTATGCTAAGGGGATTGTTAACTACTATATAGAATGAAACTCTAAATATATGTAACTTAAATTTTCCTTTCCATCTTCAAGTTAATGACAAATAACAACAACAACAACAACAACAACATTACCCCAATGCCTCAAACGCTCCCGTCCAATGTGGGGTTAGGGGGGGTCGGATGTACGTAGCCTGACACCAACGTTTAAAGCATAGAGCGATTGTTTCCAAGTGACCCATAATGAACGTTGAAACTTGCATTTACTAATTGCTACTTCACTATTAAAAGAAGCGCAGGCAGTTTAAAGAATCATTTTGCATTATTCCATCATATACCAAAGCCAAAAAGTAGTGAGCCTTTGGCTCCATTTTCAAGTTAAGGACAAACAAAAAAATTACTTGACATTTTTCTATTTCCCTAGCATTTTCTGGAGTCTGGTCGCCCCACCCCTAGTCTTTAGCTAAAATCCTAATGAGTCTAACGGGCTTTAAGAATTTACTTTAATCCAAGGCCTTTTTTTCTCTCTTTGAAATCATCTTAAGGCCTTTCTTCCTTTAGGAATTAGAAGGTGCACAAAAATGTTTTTTTATCATTTTTAATACTACAAGCACGCACCCTGCACTATGTTCTGCTAAGGCACCTCTATGACTATGTTGGTAGGAAGACATCCAATCAAAACCAGCTCGCTCACCATAGTTGAGATGTCAAACCAATGAAGCAAAAATGATGATGAGCCAAAACAGTAGCGTATGACCAAGAGGAAAAGTTAAACCAGACCTTTATGTCTCCTTCACTGAGCGATCTTTTCATCCCATACGCAGCATCAAAGTCCTTCCATGGAAAATTGAAAATACTTTGCCTCAGCGAGGAAGTGTCGCCTTGTATCCAGTCCACCATGGTGTTCAGTGACTCTGCACTGGCAGTCTTCTGAAGTGATCCCTGAGAATCCAAATGTTCCTCTGATGCCCTCTTTTCAACGGTCTTTGTGACATCTTCAAGGACTTGAGAGAGTGGTGCTTCAATTCCATCCTTCACCCAGAGATCCTTCTTGCATTCGTAGAAAACCTCACTGAGGATCTGCCCGTTCTCGATATCTGAAACCTCAATATTGTGTGGGGAGATGACATCATCTGCACAAGAAATCAACGAGATGGCAGCCGTCATTGGATCAAGATCCAACAGCGCTTCTTCAATTATTGGTTCTGGAGCCTTGAAGAGATCCCCTTCTCCTCCAAGATCATATTCTGATATCGATGATGTCTAGTACACAGGATGCCACACATGTTAGGAATTTCTTAAAATAAGAAAAAGAAAAGTTTGTTGAGAAATAAACAGCATGATAACATAAAACAACATTGGAAATGGTTTTCATATTTTATCCTGCAAGCATTAAGGAGCTTATGCTGATCCCAAGATAAGGAGAGAGACTGGGCAACCCAAATATTCTTGCAACTGGCCAGCATTGAGAAAAGTAAAGTGGGCAGATGACGAGTCTGCAGTAAGATAAGATCAAACAAGTGGTTTTATAAAATTGGTTTTGGGGTCTTGAATTGATTCCTTTTCATCCAAAGTCACATCATGATAATGAACAGTTATATTGAGTAGGAAAAGACAATTTGGCCAATCTAAGCTACTTGTTGCTAAGATTAGCAGAAACTTTGTCCACCTAACAGTCAAATTGCAGCATGATATAACTTTTATTTTTTTATTCTTTTTAGTACTCTGTATTTAATTAAGACAGTTAGCATCAAACAGGCTGTTATTCCCACTTAATAAGCCTCCTTATCTATGATACTAAAAGGGGAGGGAGAATGTATTATGTATACCGTACACCCGGCTGTACGTAGAGCTTTTTACACCCGGCTATACCATATAATTTTCCCCAAAAGGGTCCCCTCATTTTCTCCTTTACTTTTTCCCAACCTTTCAATCTCACATCTCTTTTCTGTGAAATACTGGATCCATGGCAGAAAACCAGAAAACCCAAAGGAAAAAAAAATGAAGAAACAAATAGCCACTTATCTGCTATAAACATGCAGATTTACCACAGAAATGGAACTCAACTGCGGTCAATATACTTTATATACATCCTACTTGATTAGGGACTGTTTATGTGGGTGTTTTGAAATAAAGCCATGAACTTTTCTTACTCTTTCCCAAGTCAAGCAATAGAAGGTGAAAAACCCAAAATTTTCATCCATAAGTAAACAACAAACTGAGAAATATAAGCCAAAACTTCCCTTAAAAAAGGCAATGAAAGCTTTAATGCTTAATATTTGGGGACTTGGTTTATATATAGCCTTCCTAGAAAAAGGAGTAATTAGCCCAAAAAATTAAAGCTCACATGAGTTGGATGCTGGAACCCTCATGAAATCAAGAGCCAAAAATTCACATCATATAACCAAACTGAAGTTCAAATCATTATAGAGATATTGATCAGAGAATAGAAGGATAAATAGTACGTCACCATTGAAGCATTGGGTCTTTGAGAGCAATAGAACCCTTCAATTTGTTGAGCTTCTTGAGAGAAGCTCTGGAAGTAGGGAAAAAGTAGCCCTTCCTCAGCATACATTTCTTTGTTTTTTTCCCTCTACAAAGCTTCCACTATCTCTCTCTGTCTATACCAATTTGTACTGCTGATTTAGTGAATGAATTGATTGAGAGAGACTATACCAGTAATGAGAGAAAGGGTGCTTTATACTCCTTCCGTCTTAAAACTATTAGGATTTGTGTTTAAAAGATTTGACCGACTCTATTTTTAATTCAATTTATTTGATTTTACGTATAAAATTAAAAATAAAATTTATATATTTAAAAACTACATCAAAAATTCTACAAAACAATAGGTGAAAATACTATACTCCGTATTATTTTACCAAATAACTAACGAAAATAGGTAAAAAAAATTATTTTAGTTTGACTGTATGAATAGTAACTCGGAAGATAGTTTTTAAGAATGGGGAATATTTCATTTCCTCTATCCGAAAAACTTCCTTATTTTGATTTTTTTTGTCAAATGACATTTTTTTTATTTCATATTAAACATAACTTAAATTAATAAATACTCCGTATTACGGAGTATAAAAATCGGATACTTTGTATATGGAGAAATTGTATCACAAGATGAATCAGACTGTGTTGAGTTTACATTAAATCAAATATTCCAGGTTTATTTATTTCTTAATTTGTATTTAAAAATATCACAATTTATGATTAAAGAGAATTACAAATGATAGAATTTAGGATGGGGTATGGATAACTGAATTGGGTAATAAGACACTTGGGTTGAACCACATTAAAAGATTGAATCCAATCGATTACTTAGTTCAACTCAAGACTTTATATACCGATAACTTTTCTATTCAACTTCCGATGTGGGATATGATAAACTCTAACACTCCCTCTCAAGTAGACAACCGGGCCATTTTGAATCTAACCGGTTGACCACTTGTAAATGAACTCCCAATCCCTTGACTTTTTTTTAAGCGCCAACACCTAAAGACCACGAGCCGCTGGGTATGGACTTCCAGACGAGCAATCGTGTTAAACAGGCCACAGGCCGTTGGGTACACACTCCATACGGGCAACTGGGCTAAAGACAAACGGGCCGCTAGGAATGAACGTCTAGACGGACACCTTGACAAACGAGGTGGGCCAAAACCTGTTCTGATACCATGATAGAATTTAGGATGGGGTATGGATAACTGGATTGGGTAATAAGACACTTGGGTTGAACCACATTAAAAGATTGAATCCAATCGATTACTTAGTTCAACTCAAGACCTTATTTACCGATAACTTTTCTATTCAACTTCCGATGTGGGATACGATAAACGCAAACATCGTCATATACTAAATGTGGCCCGATCTCTTATGTTTCATGCGTCTCTTCCACTAGAATTTTGGGGGGAGTGTGTCAAAACAGCAGTCTACTTGATTAATCGCACTCCCACTAAAATTCTCGGGGGAAAATCTCCTCTTGAAGTCCTTTCCTCTAAACCTCAAGATTTGAGTCATCTTCGGGTTTTTGGTTGTCTTTGTTATGTCCATCCCATTCCTAAACCCAGAAATAAATTTTCCCCACGAAGTATCAAGTGTGTGTTCGTGGGCTATCCCTATGGTACCAAAGGGTGGCGTGTTTATAATCTTGAAACACATACGTTTTTTCATACGAGGGACATCTCATTTGATGAAACAACTTTCCCGTTTGCCGTTCCTACTCCCTCGACTAGTTCTCAACCCATCCTCACGCCCTCATCAGTCGATTTTGCCATCCCTCCCACCCCCGTCACTACTGTCGTACCAGCTCCCCAGCCGCCGGTACCGTCACACATCACCCCCACTGTCCCGGTGACAACCCAGCAGCCCGCCCAGCCACTGTCTCCGTCTCCGTCACCCTCCCCGTCCACCTCTCTGTCTGACACGACCAGCCCCCCCATCTCCTCCTCCGACGACGACAGCCCCACTCCCTCCTCGGTGGAGACCACTTCTCCACCGCCGATAATTCCCCCCTTCCGCCTCGTACCCGTCGTCGTCCATCCCATCTCAACGACTATGTTCTTAATTCCGCAAAGATTGTCACTCCGGCTCCGGTCACTTCCTGTTCTTCTCCTTCTGGTACTCGGTTCCCTATCACTAACTATGTTCATTATTCTAAGTTGCATGACAGGTATAAAGGATATCTTGGAGCCATTGATGCCACATCTGTTCCCCGCAATTTCCGTGAAGTGGTTCAGTTTGCCTCATGGCGAGAGGCAATGGCCACTGAGTATTCGGCCCTGAAGCATAATCATACCTGGGATGTTGTTGATCTTCCTCCTAATCGTCGTGCTCTTGGTTGTCAGTGGGTCTACAGGACCAAATTTCAGTCTGATGGTACTAAGGAGCGTGATAAGGCTCGCCTTGTTGTTTTAGGCAATCATCAGGAACTTGGTGTTGATTATACTGACACTTTTGCTCCTGTTGCCAAACTTGCTACTGTTCGTGTTTTGTTGTTTGTTGCAGTGGCTCGTGGTTGGCAGGTTGATCAGTTGGATGTTAATAATGCCTTCCTACATGGTGATTTACAGGATGAGATTTATATGAAACTACCCCCTGGCTATACTCATCTTTTTCCAGGGAAAGTTTGTCATCTTCGGAAGTCATTATACGGGCTTCGTCAGTCCCCCCGTAATTGGTTCACTAAGCTCCGCATTGCTCTACGACGATATGGTTTTCGTCAAGCACACGTTGATCACACTCTTTTTGTTCTCCAGCGTGGCCCTGATATGTTGGTTGTACTTGTGTATGTTGATGATATTCTGGTGGCAGGTAACAACAGGTCTCTATGTACGTCCTTCAAGAAGTATTTGGATGATTGTTTTCATCTCAAGGATCTTGGTCCAGTTTTTTATTTTCTGGGGATTGAGTGTGCTCGCTCTCCAGATGGTATGGTCATCACTCAGCGTAAGTATGCTCTTGATATTATTGATGAGGCCAACTTGCTTGGTTGCAAGCCTGTGGACACTCCATTACCGGTTAATCATAATTTGGCCCGTTCTACCAGTGCTGAGATTCGTGATCCTCTTAAGTATCGTCGTCTTGTGGGTCGCTTGTTGTACCTGACCATTACTCGTCCGGATATTTGTTATGCCGTTCACACTCTTTCTCAGTTTATGCAGGCGCCCCGTCTTGATCATTGGAATGCGGCTCTTCGTGTCCTTCGTTATCTCAAGGGCCACCCTGGTCAGGGTATTTTGTTGCGTAGTGACAGCAATCTCGTCCTTACTGCCTTTTCTGATTCTGATTGGGCTAGTTGTCCCCTTACTCTCCGCTCTGTCACTGGTTATTTTATTCTATTGGGTGGTTCTCCGGTCTCATGGCGCATTAAGAAGCAGACTACCGTTTCCTGATCTTCCGCGGAGGCTGAGTATCGCGCTATGGCCAATGCATGTGCCGAAATCCGTTGGTTGCGTGGCCTTTTAGCCGCTTTGGATGTTCCGTGTATAGCGACTCCACGTTTATATTACGATAACAAGTCTACGTTGTTCATTGCCTCTAATCCAGTGTTTCATGAGCGTTCGAAGCGTATCGATATTGATTGTCACATTGTCCGAGAATGTCTTCAGCGCAATCATATTGTGACCGCTTATGTTCCTACGCGTTTTCAAGCGACGGACATCTTCACGAAGGCCCTTTCTGGTCCTCTTCTTCATAGTTTGTTGTCCAAGTTGGGCATTTATGATCTTCATGCTCCAACTTGAGGGGGAGTGTTAGCCTAGTATATTTATGTATGTTTATTTATTGTGTGTATTGGGCCGTGTATAGCTTGGGCCCGTGACTTGTATTCTCGGTCATGTATATAAACTTCCGGTGATTAATGGAAAACTCAGTTTCACGTAAAATATTTCTACAACAAAAAAAATCAAAACGCACGAAAGTTTGGCTGGGACCAAAGTGAGGTAGAGAAGAGCAGAAGTAGAGAGCCTAGCCACAAAACAGCAAACGAAAAAATAGAGTGACCACTCATTGCTTGCTGTCCGAGTGCGTACAGTTTCATTGAATATGATATAATTGAAAACACTTCGCTATCAATAAAGGAAAATGCTAGGGTTACATTAAAAGTATACCACAAATATTCTTCACCTCCTCTATTACCACAAAAAAAGGCAAGTAAAATTCAAAAAATAAAAATAAAAAATAAAAACAAAACAAAATGAATGGTGTAGAGGCAAGTGGTGTACATTTGGACTCCCATGAATAAATCCCATGAATGCCACCCATCATTTATCTCTTCCACCAACACTTCTTTCTTTATACTCCAGAACTTCACCTTTATGCTAATTGGACTAACATTATATTTCAAGTGCATGCCTTTAAAATACAAAGTAGAGTATAATTTTTGGAGTACCCTGGTTGCTCTGTTGGATTCCTGGGAACCCCTGAGGGCCCGGGAAGGGCCCGTTCCAGCATGTCCATCACATTTACCATTATGTTGGCAATGTTATGCAGGGCCGCTTCAATCCCGTTGGACTGAGCGGTGTTGTGTTGCTCGGGGATTCTCGTCGCAGCAGAGGACTGCTGGGGAGTTTTCGGCATTACGCCTAGAGTTCTTTGTTCTTTGTCCGGCCATCTTCTCACAATATCAATCTCAGAGTAATCTCTCAATGAAAGCATCAACGATGGAATTTAGTCCAACAACTATGGTGTGCTAATAATAAATACTCCGTAAGTAATAAGAACAGCTTCTTATATGTTTATATATATGGATTATGCTATGTGTACCCCAAGGTTTGTACCCCAATTTGTACCCCGCAGTTTTGCACCAACATTTTGTGTTGGTGTAAAACTAATTTTTATTAAACGCACCAACATTTGTGTCCGTGTGAATTTTTATTAACGCACCAACACTTGTGTCGGTGTAAACCATCGAAATGTTTGTGCAAATTTGTGGTGTACAAATGGGGTATATTTTTTGGTGTAAGTGTATGCGTGGTGCTTATATACATAGGGTTTCGTAGCTTTTGTTTCCATTCCTTTTGAGGCGTAATTGCTGAAGGCGCCTTAGTTTCTAGGGTTTTATCTATTGTTATGGCCGGAATGAAACTGACTATGGAAGAATCCGAGGTCACCCTGGTCAGACAGGCAGCAGCGTCAGAGTTGATGTCCGATGACGACCGCTCCGTGGCTGCGGACTCCTGGTCTATTAAGAGTGAGTACGGGAGTACTCTTGATGAAGAGCAGCGTCATGCTGATGCCGCCGAAGCTCTCTCCGCGGCGAGTTACAGAGTCACCTCTGATTACAGTTCTGACAAAGAAGATCAGGACGGAGACGGAGTATCTTCGATTCTTGGTTTCCAATCTCATTGGGATGCCACATATGCTGATGAATTGTCAAATTTTCGAGAACACGGTCATGCTGGGGAAATTTGGTTTGGATCTGATGTAATGGAAACTGTTTGTTCCTGGACCAAAAACTTGTGCATTGATTTTGCCCTAGGTCACTCTCCAAATCACGTAGGGAATACTAGCTCAGATCAGGTTGGTCTTCATGATAAAGATTTGTCAAAATGGAGTGTGCTTGATATTGGGACTGGAAATGGCTTGCTTCTTCAAGAGCTTGCCAGACATGGGTTCTATGATCTCACCGGAATTGATTATAGTGAAGGAGCCATTGATCTTGCACGAAATCTTGCAGATCGTGATGGTTTTCCTGATATTAGGTTCTTGGTTGATGACATTCTTGAAACAAAGTTACAAAGGAAGTTTCTGCTTGTCATGGATAAAGGCACCTTAGATGCAATTGGATTGCATCCCGACGGTCCTATCAAAAGGATTATGTATTGGGACTCTGTCTCAAAACTTGTAGCTCCTGGCGGGTTATTGGTAATTACATCATGTAACAATACAAAAGATGAATTGGTAGAAGAGGTGTCTACATTAAACCAAAGAAGAAATTCTAGCAGCCAAGAATTGGAGGTGAGTCATGAGCTGGAGCCCCCAAGGGATCTCCCTCCGTTCCGTTATCTTGACCATGTTCGATCATATCCAACATTCATGTTTGGAGGATCCGTAGGATCTCGTGTTGCCACTGTTGCTTTCGTGAAGAACTGAATCAATAAACTTTCACCCGTTTGAGTGAAGGTCGCCTCCTGGTCATCTTCTTTTTTATATATTACTATTCAGCATTTTATTGTTCAAAAGCTGCTGGATCTAATTTTGTTCATGCTGTTATTTGTGATTGTTTCAGTACTTGGAGTTTCAGTATGTTCAAACCTTTAGTCTTTTATTTAATCTCAGCATCTTGTTCTAGATATTGAATTTGTAATCATGAACACCTTTCCCCTGACTATGTTGATTGTGGGTGAATAGATTTTATAAATGTTCTTCCTGTGGTAAGTTTATGACTTGTTGAGTGTCTAAAACCATGGTTTTGTATTAACATTGTTTCTGAATGCTTTGGTGTGTTTAATGGTTACTAATGAACTACAGATTAATAAGTTAGACCTTTACTTCTATGTTAGATGCATCTTCTTTTTTTTTGGCTTTTGTTAGGTTAGGCTTTGCTGGTGGTTATGAACTTATGGCCAAGAGATCATTTTGCTACACGATGAGCACTGCCTAAGCATAGACCATGTTCTCTTGAACTTTTTTTATACTTATTAGTAATTTTTATTGAAATCAGGTCAGATCAGAAATAACTTTAAATATTACATTCAGATTTGACTAGACCAGATTAGAACTTATTCTAATCAGATAGGTGAAGAGAACATGATCTTATTACTCATAAACCATTCTTGAACTATACTTAAGACTATGAGGCTGGAGTCTTGGTGAAGCCTAACATAAGCTGTATGCCTTGTCGCTAGGGACATTTGAGGTTTGTCCTAAAGGGTACTAATGTACTTAGAGGCAATGGGGGTTTAGGAGAAGAGAAGGCTATTTAACTAATACAAGGAGGTGGGGGTAGGTTCTGATTGTAAATAGCCATTCTACCTACACTCTAGTCACCTATTAACTGAGAAAAGCATTACTCTGTATTTGGTTAATGATATTATCATAAACAGCTTGCGGAAAGCACAAGACTTTTCTATGCAGAAAAATCTCTTTATCTCTGTCTGCTGTTTCCTCAATCCATCCCTTTAGAGCACTAGAAATGGTCTTGAAGCTCCGGGGTTTCAAATCTATGCTTCAAACTTCCTCTCTCTGCTACGTTAGCTTTAACTTACCTCACCAATTCACTGGAAATAGGTTTGAAGTCCCGAGGCTCTAAGCTGGGGCTTCAAACTTTCATTTTTTACATTTTAAATATAGATTTTTTAAAATTAAATTAATACTCCCTCTGTCCTAATTCTTTCTTCCCAGTTTGACTTTTCCCCATTTTTAATTTTTGGCTTTGACTTCAAATTTTACCCTCCTTAAAAAAATTTTTTTGAAATTTTTTTTTACAATCATTCAAAATATAGAGTTAGAAGATAATTGGTGTAAATACATGAGGGTATTAATGTCATTTGTCATCTTTTTTTTCTAATGGGAAGGTAGTTTTAGGACGGAGAAAAAGGGGAAGTGGGAAGAAAGTTTTAGGACGGAGGGAGTAAAATTTAATGATTTAATTTTATTCATTAAAAATATTACATTCATGAACAACAAATACATTCATTCTTTAAAAAAACTACATTATTCATTTAAAAAAACTACATTCATTAATTAAAAATTCATTAAATAAAAAATTACATTCATTAATAAAAAAATTACAGGACGCGATGCTCCGAGCTGACATGTTCAATTATTCGTCGAACATATTAGATGTCGTCCCGTACACCATCTGACGAAGCGCGGCGACAGTGCACTTCTACACTGCCAAATCCGCATCGGCCTCTCGCATCAAAGCGTTGGGTGAACCAAGAAACCTCACGTTCAATATCGGCGAGTATATGTAAAAAGAGAAGACGACTCATCTGAAAATGATAACTAAAATCTTCGGTGTATAAACACACGAAGTATTGAAGTAATCGTTGAAAAGGGAAAGCATGCGCAGCCGCCCAATCCCGGTTTAAGCGTTGACGTCAGGTCAGGCGTCGGGAGGATTCTACTTCTTGTTTGTCTTGTTGACATCATTGATAACAACCTTTGGTGAAACAGCAAAAAATGAGAGCTCTCTTTTCATCATCATATGAAGATGATTCCATATTTAAAATATTTTGTAGAAATAATTAAAATAAATAGAATAATATTTGAAAGAATTATAGAGAGAGATTGAGAGAGATAGAGAGATGGTTTGAATTTATAGAAAGATTTTTTGGTTTAACG
The DNA here is from genome assembly GCA_900332095.2 of Cuscuta campestris. Classification (NCBI taxonomy): domain Eukaryota; kingdom Viridiplantae; phylum Streptophyta; class Magnoliopsida; order Solanales; family Convolvulaceae; genus Cuscuta; species Cuscuta campestris. The sequence continues at coordinate 179,900 of OOIL02000624.1, read as the reverse complement.
GCTANCCAACAAGAAGAAGCAACAGCCGGATGTAGCGTCAAAATGTTGACGCAAGGGCCATAACGCCTGTATAACATCGCTTTGGGGGCGGTGTTTATCGCTCAACTGGCGTCAAAAGCCGGTTGACGCCCCCGACGTTAGACCAATTTCCAATGGCCTTATCAAACTGTTTCTAACCATAGTAGAATTTGTGTTACTTCACCACTAGAAAAAATTGAGCATTTGTGACCCGAAAACTTGAGCATTTGTGACCCAAAAAATTGAGCATTTGTGACCCAAAATTCTCACGTCCCACATTATCTTAAATATACTCCGGGGTACCTTTGATTTTTTGGTAAGAAATCTCAAGTTCCATATTGTCCAAAATATATTCCAGGGGTTTTTAAAATTTGTGGTAAGTAGACCTGGCAAAACTGACCTGGACCCGATAACCCGAACCGAATAACCCGGAACCGAACCCGAATTGACCCGAAAACTAAAGAACCGAAATAGAACCAAACACCCGAAATGATCTGAACCGAAACGAACCCGAACCAAATGTATTCAGACCCGAATCTAATTAAACCCGAACCGATTAAACCCGAACCCGGTTAAATCCGGAACCGATTAGACCCGAAACCGATTAGACCCGAAATTGATCGAATTCATTAATATTTGATTTATCAAATGAATTTGGAGAAAAAGAATTACCTATATATTTTTACATATGTTGATGTGTTTATAAAAAAACATGTTTAAATTATGCGTGCAAACCATTTAACTACTTTCATGTACAAAACTTTTAATTTGTATTTTATAACTTAAGTTAAAATACTTTTGTATTTTTATAGAAAGTATATAAAAATTATAGTTACATCGTAATGCATATTTTATGTAAATAATTATGTTACCAAAGTTGATTATGTTTTTTTAAATATGCCAATTAACACACTATAAGTAAATAACTTGTACTCCGTATATTTTAATTTATTATAATAATATCTCTGTCCTTGAATATTTGTCCATTTTTTTATTTTTTTCAGTCAACCTTTAATCTATAATTAAATTAAATATATATCGTTTATTAATTAGATAATATAATATTTTAAAAATATTCGATATAATAAATCTAATAAAACCCTTTTTGTATCAGTATCTAATATCATTTTTATTTATTTTGAAGTCAAAGTTTAATAATTTTGAGGGAGTATATTTTTATATATAGTTATTCAAATATTTGAAACACAAAATGAAATGGATATATATAGTTAAATAGAAATTTAGGAAGTCGAAGTAAAATGTTAACTAAAAAGGTTGCGCCGAAAATTTTAAGAGAGAAAACTTTAGAATGTAAACAATTAGTCAATTATGTAAGTGTTTATTTTTTATGTACGTCCGTGTTAAATAATAAAATAACTATGGAGTATGTCATAAATTAACTAAATTTATTATGTGATATAATTCATTTATTAGTATGTGTTTACATTATACTTGAACTAATATAAATTTAAACCGATATAAACTCAAATCTATATAAACCCAAATCGATACAAACCCGAACTAATACAAACCCAAACCGATACAAACCCGAACGGATACAAACCCGAACCGATACAAACCCGAACCGATACAAACCCGAACCGATATAAACCCGAACCGAAACCGAACCAAAACCAAAAACCAATCAAACCAAAATAAACCCGAAACCGAACTGACCCGAACAAAACCGACCCGAACCGATTATAACATATATCCGGAAGAGACCCGAACCGAAAAGACCCAAACCGGAACCGAACCGATTGACCCGATTGCCAGGTCACTGGTAAGGTAATACTCCAAGGGTACATTTCGTCTATTTGGCCATTATGATTGAAAGTCCCATTACTTTGGCAAGTAGGAAATTTTAGATCGATAGTTATTATTTTGTTAAATTTAAATAAAGTTCTTCAATTTATCAAAGTAAACGAACTTTTAATCGAACTCCTAAATTGAGGGAATATACTATTTGAGTATAATATCACAAATTTTAAGTACCCCGGGGTATATTTCGAATAATGTAGGACTTGAGAGTTCTTATAAAAAAATCAAAGGTACTCTGAAGAATATTTCAGATAATATGAGACTTGTGAGTTTTTACTAAAAAATCGAGCATACTTGAAAAGTAATTTTTTGGCCGACGCCCTTGCCATTTTGAGCATCCGAAACATTGTTGTGATCTAGTCTTCATCCCAGGTTCTACAGACTCTCCCGGACATGACAACACAAAGCCAACCAAGGTGCTCTTTTGTGGTTTGTGACACGCGGGTCGACGTCACAGATAACTTGTGACGAAAAATTTGTGACGACCTTCACCATCACATTTGTTATCCAAAACAAGTTTTATACTCAGTAGCTTAAATAGAAATCACCCCTAATAGGACTAAAACATTATGTTTATCCCTAAAATAGGAGTTCATGTTTTTTATCCCCCAACTAGGACATCTTCCGCCACATTCTTTCTTTCTCTCCCAATTTTGCCCTCCTTTTCCTTTCCGTGTCACACTTCACAATCTGCCCCGTCTACATTACAACTCTTTGTAATACACATTACATACTGTGACACTTTACATTACAATGGTTCGTAATATTCATCACCACATTACAGATTATGACACTGGTAATATCCACATTACATACTTTGTTGGACTATCATGAATTTTTTTAATTGCATATTAACCATTGAATATTTTTATTTTTTTGTTATGCATTTAAAGTCAACATGTCCATATGAGTTTAAAGGACAAAACATGGACATGTTGTGAATTCTAACTAGATCAATTTATTTGCGTTCATGCGGTGGCTGCTATTAGGAGACGTCCCGGCTTATCTTGTTATGATTTTATCTCTCCTTTCTACAAAATTGAGGCGTTAGTATATATGTACATATGCTGGTATAGTCCACCAAACACATAGAAATCCTATTCCATGAGTGGAAGATCCAAACACTATTTGATATCACTTTATGTTGCATTACATGACTTTTTTTTAGTATGATTTAATTGTGTTAAAATTGCTTGTACTAAGATGTAATGTACTTTTTAAAATGTCGTCCTTCCTTGTTGACACTTTTATTTCATAATTTCGTTTCATCTAAATAATCTTTGTCATTCAATGCTGTGTACAGTGCCACAAATTGGCATATACATGACCAACTTTAGGAACTCTTATAAATTGTTGTACGTGTAAATGAGAAAACTAAAATTTCATATTGTAAATGGCCACCTTATGTCAACAATAATGCAACACTTAACTTTAATAGTAATATATTTATTTTATGTTTGGTAGCTAAAGGTTTGCGGCAGAGATGAGAGGGAGGGTAGGGTATTTTGGGGATGGCCATGCAAACTAAGTCCTATTTGGGGAATTTATGTTTTTGGACTCCTATTTAGGTATATTTGATACGTTTTAGTCCTATTTAGGTTTTTTTCCCTAACTTAAATTTGGGCATCAAGGTTCCCACATATTTATTTTCTAAAAGTTTTTATCAAAGTTAATAATGAGGTGTACCTTGATTGTACACCAAAAAATTCACAGACACTCATATATATATTCAATGTCTGTGCTTTTACAGACATTAAGTGTCTATGTGTGTCTTTGAATCCTTTAGTGTATAAATAGGGTACAACACTTAGGATACCCTAGCACCACCCTAATAATAATTAACACTTCAAAAAAAAACAAAATAACATCATAAATAAATGTTTGATATAGATAAAAGAGTTATATGCATAAAAACTCTTTGTGGTCTTCGTAAATTTGGTAAATGTTGAGATTGATTAATTAAATTGAAAGAAAGGAAAATAAAGGAAGGATGAATGCTTGTATCATGCATGTGAAGTGATGGTTAGAATTGGACCAATGCATGTGAAGTGGAGGTTGTCTTGTTCCCTTGTTTTTGGTGATGTACGAAAAATAAAGGGTTTGGTTTCTTTCTTTGTTTCTCATTACCTATTATAAGAGGAACGAACTCCTTAGATTTGGGATGGGTTTTACACACGGCTAAGAGAGAGAAAGAGTGTGAAGAGAGATGTGCTACACAAAATATCCCCAAGATTGTGTGAGTGAGTGTATGGAGTAACTATTATTTAGTTACTCAAAAAATACATCCGGGTGTAGGGTGCAAAAAGTCTTTTTATAAGTGTTTTGTATTTAGCACTTGTAAACAGAGAGGGTTTTTTGTGTATCGTTATGAAATAGTAAAGATATAATTTTTCTCTCATATTTCTTCTTGTGTAGTGTGTTTATTTATTTTTCACGTTTTTGATATTTTAAGAGTCTTACACTCTTTAAATCCAAAAAATTGGTATCGGAGCCAAGTTACATTTGGGGCAGAGGGATTTCTAATCTCAGTAAGAGAAGAAAATCGAAGAACTTGAAAAATGGCATTGATAAAAAGTTTGAATGTTTCTGTCGAACCTTTCGATGGGCGTGGTGATTTTATTCTGTGGAAACAGCAAGTAAAAAGTGTTCTTACTCGAAAAGAGACAATCAAAGCTCTGTGTCAACATGAGTAATAACAACTCAACTAAACAACTATAAGGGATAAACAATATGTGAAACTAACAATTATGACATTAAATTTTGGGTTAATTCTTTTTTTAATCCTTGTAAAATAGGCAATTATTATTTTTTATCCTTGTAAATTTTTTAAAGTTGTTTTTAAAAAAATTATTTTGAAAATGGTCCTAAAACGTAATTAAAATTTCTAATTTGTTGCGATAACACATTTAATTTATACTCAAAATTTAGTTTTGCATTTGTAATTACCTCATACGTAATTCACATTTCATAAATTGGGCCGTTCATGAAATTACATCTCCAATTTCCAAATTTTATTATATTATATTCTCAAGAAATTTGAAACAAAAAACAAAAGTTGGCTATTTTATAAAGACTAAACACATATTTAACCATTAAATTTTAATCTCAAAAGAGCCTTGTGGCAATTTTTCCTGCTATAAAACTTACTCCCTCCGTCACTGAGCATTTTTTACTTTTTTAGTCAATATTTGTAAACTTTGACATCAAATGAAATAAAAATTATATTAGATATTGATACAAAAATAGTTTTATTAGATTTATTAAATCAAATGTTTTCAAAATAATATTTTATCTAATTAATATACAATATATATTTTATTTAATTATAGGTTAAATGTTAAAAATAGTTGATCGAAAAAAATCAAACTTGGATGAATAGTCAAGGATAGAGGTACTACTAGATAAGATAGAGACTAAGGTTAGTTCAATTTATTTTTTCTTAATCTTATTAAAATCAGATCAGATCAGACCAGACCAGATGAGATCGAATCAGATCAGATCGGATTCAATGATCAGATCAGATTAGATCAGATCCAATCAGATCAGATCAGATCCAATCAGATCAGATCAGATCCCATCAAGAATTATTATTATTATTATTATTATTATTATTATTATTATAAGTATTATTATTATTATTCTTAAAAATGAAAAAGAATAATCTTTAAAAACAAGTTAAAGTTAAATGACAATGTCAATCTAATTCTAGTTTTAAAATATATTTTTATTGCTACCTGTAATTTGAATTTCTAAAGTTTTGATCTTTTATAAGGATGAGATATTTTAATAAAAATACTATCTCTTCTATATATGGATTATCTAAATTTAATTACTTTTTGATGTATATATAAATTAAATATTTATTCTAATATATATGTGAAGTAATTATTATAATATTAAATTAATATTCTAATTTTACAAAAAAAATTATCATAAAAAATATTATTACATGATAATATGAATGATTATTCTAATATATGAATTAACAAATTTTATTTTATTAAAAATAATCATAAAATAAAAATATTGATTATATTTTAATATGAATTATATTACAATTTCAAACGTTATTATAAAGTCAAATCAAATTATTGATTTAAATTTTAAATCAAATCATAATTAATCAGATTAGACCAGATCAGATCTAATCAGATCAGATCAGATCAGATCCAATCTGATTAGATATGATCAGATCAAGCAGTTCAGATTAGATTAGATCAAAACTTATTAAAATCAGATCAGATCAAAAAAATAAGTTGAACGGAATGGAGCCTAATTAAAATTCTCTTTCATAGAGAACTCTCTACGTGAAACACGGCACTGGTCACAAACACTTTTCATAGATTTTCACATTTTTTACTCCTTTGGTCTAAGAATAGATTCCCAAGTTTAGCCGACACGATTTTTTTGTTAGACCCGAGGTATTCCGGGCTCATTTTTGAAGAAATCAAACTTATCCTGATCGACTTAGTTTGTGGATTAAGGCATAAAGTCACCCTGTAGGTGGTCAGGTTTTAAGTTTGATAGCGTCAATGCAGGAGGATACTCGTAGAAAGAAAGAGATCCTCGAGGATGAGCTATGGCGATCAACACAGTTGATCGCAGGCAGATTAGAGAGAGAGAGAGAAAGAGAACGAAAGAGGCAGGAAAGGAATTGTATTATTCATCATGATTATTACAGAGGATAAAGGGGATTACACAGCATCAACTCGTAACTAACTTGTAACAAATCCCCAACCACCATGATACACGTGGCAACTGTATCATTCCTTCCCCCATAAAGAGAGAACCCTCATCCCCTGAAACCCAAACATACACAACCAGCTAAGTACTGAAAAATTCAGGAAACTCTTGCTCAAAGTCTCTAGCATTTCTCCAAGAAGCATCTTCCACACTCTGCCCTTCCCATTGAACCAAATACTGAACAGCAGCCTTATTTCCTTGCTTGACTATCCTCCTTTCCAGTACAGCAACTGGTTTAACAAGGATAGCCACATCCCTTCCTTGTAACCCTTCTGGAATGTGTGGCTTGTTTGGAAAAACTCCCCTGAATTCCTTGAGCTGGGATACGTGATAGGTATGATAAATTTGAGCTTCTGGAGGTAACAACAATCTGTAGGCCACTTGTCCCACCTTAGCTTGTATTTGGAAGGGACCATAAAACTTAGGAGCCAACTTCTGATTGGGCCTAGATTGCAAAGTCTGTTGTCTGTATGGCTGTAACTTCAACCATACCCAGTCCCCCACCTTCATTTGCCTTTCAGACCTATGTTTATCTGCTTGCATCTTCATTCTATGCTGAGCCTTCAATAAGTGGAATTTTAAGACCTGAATCATAGCTTCTCTCCTTTGCAGGGATCTATCAACAGCCTCCACTTTAGTCTCCCCAGGTAGATATGGAAGATGAATAGGAGGTGGTTGACTGTAAACTACCTCATAAGGTGTCATCTGTATAGAAGTGTGAAAAGAGGTGTTGCACCACCACTCTGCTAAGGCAATCCAATTACTCCATTCCTTTGGTTGATCACTACACATACACCTTAGATAGGCCTCAAGACATCTGTTCACCACTTCTGTTTGGCCATCAGTTTGTGGGTGGTAAGAAGTTGACAGTAACAGATCAGTGCCTTGGATAGTCATCAATGCTCTCCAAAAGTCGCTTAGGAATATTTTGTCCCTATCACTTACAATAGTTTGAGGCCATCCATGAAGCTTGAAAACATTATCCAGGTAAGTTTGTGCCACTTCTATAGCTGAAAATGGATGTTTCAGTGTCATGAAGTGTGCATATTTGCTAAACCTGTCAACTACCACCATTATAACTTCCTTTCCACCAGATTTGGGTAAACCTTCTATGAAATCCATAGAAATGTCCTTCCATACTTCATCGGGGATCTGCAAGGGTTGTAAAAGACCTGGATAAGGGTTGTTGTCATACTTACAGCTTTGGCACACTACACACTGCCGAATATGATTCTGTACCTCCCTGGTCATGCCTTTCCAAACAAACAGGTTTTTTAATTTCTTCAGTGTTGCATCTCGTCCTGAATGTCCCCCCATTGGAGAATTATGTACCCATGTGAGGATTTGACCCCTTAGGTTAGCATTTGGTCCAACCACAAGTCTCCCCTTTTTCCTCAACAGGTTTCCATGTAAACTGTATTTTGGTACTGCCTCACCATGCTGTAGCTTTGCTATGGTTTCCCTCAAGTTATTATCCAACTGGTAACTTTCTTCAATGGTTTTTAAAACATCAGATTGCACCCCAGAGATTGCTAAAGCCAATAATTCTGATCCCTTAACCCTAGATAAAGCATCTGCCACCACATTTTCCTTCCCTTTCCTGTAGTGTATCTCATATTGGAACCCCATCAATGTGGATAACCAAAACTGTTGAAAGGGAGTGGAAATTTTCTGCTCCATAAGCCATTTCAAACTTTTTTGGTCAGTAATAATCACAAAGGTGTTACTACTTAAGTACTGTAGCCACTTTTGCACTGCATGTACCACATCAAGTAACTCCTTCTCATATACTGACAATTGTTGCCACTTAGGTCCCAATGTTTTGCTTAGAAAAGCTAAAGGATGATTTTCTTGCATTAAGACAGCTCCAATTCCATAAGCAGAGGCATCAGTTTCCACAACAAATGTCTTTGCAAAATTAGGAAAACCTAGAACTGGGGCGGTGGTGAGGGCGGTTTTCAGTTCCTCTACAGCTTGTGTAGCTTCAATGCTCCAATTGAAGTGACCCTTTTTTAATAATTGTGTTAAGGGTTTGGCAATCAGTGCATAATTCCTTATAAACTTCCTGTAGTAGCCTGCCAATCCCAAGAAGCTCCTCAATTCCTTGATGTTAGAAGGACAAGGCCAATCCCGAATTGCCTTTATTTTTCTAGGATCAGTTGCAAGACCTTTTCCAGATATGAAGTGCCCCAAATATTCCACTTGATCAGTGCCAAAATCACATTTAGACCTTTTGGCCACCAATTTATTGGCCTTCATAACTTCAAAGACCTTCTGCACATGCTCTACATGATCTTCCAATGAACTACTGTAGACCAATATGTCATCAAAGAAGACCAAAACAAATTGCCTCAATAATGGTCTGAAAATTTGATTCATAAGACCTTGAAAAGTGGCTGGGGCATTGGTAAGGCCAAATGGAATTACTAAAAATTCATAGTGTCCAGAATGTGTTTTAAATGCAGTCTTAAAAATGTCCTCTTCTGCCATTCTGATTTGATGGTAACCAGCCCTCAAGTCAATTTTACTAAACACCTTGGCTCCTGCCAACTCGTCCATAAGCTCTTCCACCAAGGGAATAGGGAACTTATTTTTAATGGTTTGTTTGTTAAGTTCCCTATAATCCACACATAATCTCCAAGTTCCATCTTTTTTCCCCACTAGGACTACTGGAAAGGCATATGGGCTGCAACTATGTTGAATTATTCCCTTATCCAGCATTTCTTCAACCAATTTCTCAATCACATCCTTTTGCTTGAGAGCATATCTGTATGGCCTGATACTGATAGGAACAACATTTTGTTTTAAAGGTATTCTGTAATCAAATGTACCCCTCTCAGGTGGTAGCTCTGTAGGTTCCCTAAACACATCTTCATACTTGTGTAACAGCTGATTTATCACATCATAGGTGCCTTGGTGGGTTATACCTTCTTGCTCTTCCTTTATTGTAGGGAGGATCTGTAGCATACATAGATGACAGGCTTCCTTCATCACCTTGGATGTTTGAGGTCCTTCTAAAACCATCACCTTGGGTCCTTGAAGTCCCCTTAAAATGTGCCCCTTTCCCTTGAAGTGGAATTCCATCTGTAACTCCTTGAAATTCCATTTGATAGTACCCAAAGTACTCAGCCACTGCACACCTAACACCATATCACAGCTGCCCAAGGGAATCAAAAACATATCTGTGCAGAAATCAGTCCTTTGCAACCTCCATTTAAAATTTTTACACATATGTTGACATTTCAGAGTACTACCATCAGCCACAGTGACTGGTTGCAAGGATATGGATTCCACTCTACATTCCAACTTCTTGGCTAACTCAATATTTAGAAAATTATGAGTACTGCCCGAATCCACTAAGATTTGGATGGCTTTCTTACCGACATGGCCAGTAACTCTCATAGTTTGGTAACCTGTGATGCCATTGACAGCATGAAATGAGATGCAAGGCTCGGTCTCTAAAATTTCAAACTCATTGTGACCATCCAAAAGTGCCTCTTCCTCATCATTTGCTAAATCATCTCCGGGAATCTCAACTAGAAACAATTGAGTTTTTCTGGTTTGGCACTTATGACCTTTCTCATAAGGTTCATCACAGAAATAACATAATCCTTTAGCACTTTTCTCTGCTCTTTCTGCTGCAGATAAGATCCTGGTAGGCCTGAAACTTCTAGTTGTGCTAGTAGTTGAACTAGTCTCGCTGTTTGCAGAATTTTTATATCCAGTCAAGGAACTATTACTGTTGTAACTTGCAGCTCCCTTGGGTGTAGGTAATATGCCTCCTGAGGATGTTAACCTCGAAGATAAAGGTTTAGACATGTTCCTGGTAGCTTGTAATGCCTCCTCTTGTAGTCTAGCAAACTGAACAGCTTCATCCAATGATTGAGGTTTTAAGGCTTTTACAAATGGCTTTATGTGAGATTTTAAACCACCAACAAAGCTGTCTACAAAGTATTCTTCAGGAAGCATGGGAGTTCTCTGTAACATTAAAGCCTTCAACTCCTCAAATCTTTCCAAATATGCATCAATAGTTCCTTCTTGACTCCATTTATTGAATTCTTCCACAACCTTACTGTCAAGTTCATCTTTAAATCTTCCACACAAGTCAAAAATGAACTCATCCCAGCCAATTCCCTTTTTGACAGTAATATAGCTGGCAAACCATGTTTCGGCTTTGCCTACTAAATGGATTGAGGCCAGATCTAACCTTTGTTCCTCTGGAATTTTACAAAGGCTAAAGTATCGAGCACACTTCTTAATCCAGTTCCTCGGATTAGATCCATTAAACACCGGAAATTCAACCTTAGGTACAAACTTGAAAGGATTCTTCTCACCTCTTTCCATTCCGGTGACTTCTGAGTTGTATCTGTGTTCGTTGCTACTGGATTTCTCCATCATCTCCATTATCTTCTCCAGCATCTTCTGTTGCTCCTCAATTTTCTGGTTCTGCGATGCCAATTGTTGCTCCAGCAAAACCTTCAATTGATTGTTCTGAGCATTCTCCATCTTCGTGCTTTGTTCTTCCTTCGATCGTTGTCTTGTGCGTGCCAGGATTCAAAGCTCTGATACCAGTGATAGCGTCAATGCAGGAGGATACTCGTAGAAAGAAAGAGATCCTCGAGGATGAGCTATGGCGATCAACACAGTTGATCGCAGGCAGATTAGAGAGAGAGAGAGAAAGAGAACGAAAGAGGCAGGAAAGGAATTGTATTATTCATCATGATTATTACAGAGGATATTAGGGTATTTAAAGGGGATTACACAGCATCAACTCGTAACTAACTTGTAACAAATCCCCAACCACCATGATACACGTGGCAACTGTATCAAAGTTGAACCCATGACCTCAATTCACTATGGCTCTCCGCTGCCAAGTGTGCAATCACCAGCTGGCACGATACGATTATTTATGTGTGTTAAAAATCAGGATAATTAAAGTTGTTTGTACCTCAAATTATACATAAGTGTTCACTTTCATTTTGTGTTGGAATAATGTTAGGTTTGATGATTCATACATTAAAAAATGTAAGTATAAGTTTTCTTAACATGTTGTACCAATATGAACCAAGAAAGTGTTAGTGTATTTTTTTTGTGTAACTTTAGGATATATTCTGGGTGTAAGTGTAAGATATTTGTAAAAATAAAATTTATTTTCCATTGTGTCCCTTAAAAAAGGTTGGGGGGCATAAATGAATGGTGAGTGGGACGTAAATAAAAGGGTTGTGGGAGGGTACGAATGGAAATTAAGCATAAAAACAGTAAGTTAAGATCTTGCGAGTAAATTTCATACGGAGAAAAGGTAAGAATTAAACTAATTGTACCCAAAAATATATACCTTGATTTTCTGTTAGTGTAATAATAGTATTGATATGATTTATCGTGACACAAAATATTAATATAAATTTTTTTATTCAAGTGATATAGTGTACCCGTGGGAAGTGTTAAAGTACTTATGCATATTTCTGGGATTCAATTTGAATGGGTGTACCGTGGTTGAAAAAGTAAAGTTGAAAACGGAACTGAGAGAGAGTAATAATTGTGTCTCATTTGATATGGGGATGCAGATGCAAAGTGGCCCAGCGGCATTAAAGAATATGAAGGAGTACAATGAAAAGTGATGACAGTACGAGGGCAGAAAAGATTTAAGGAGGAGATATATGCAAAGAGGGTACGGTGTGGTCTACCCGATATGATAGCGGTTCGTTGATCATTATCATCTTCAATTGTCTCACATTGAATTAAATATTTTGGTCCCAAAGGAAGTGGCCGGTGTTCCCATCCCCGGCTGGTTATTGGCTTCCACACGTACCCCTATGGCAAGCACGCCGCCGCCGCCTCTCAGACCCATAGACACATCAACAGCAAAAACTACTTGCGGCCGGAACCAGCACCATGCGGCGGTGCTAGAAGGGGTGGCGGCGGCGGCGGAGGAGGAGCCGGCGAGCCCGGCGACGCGCCTCTTTCACACCAAAAACCTCAACTGCTACATCATCGCCGTATTGGGATGCACCACAAAGATCAACGTGGAAGTCGTCAAGAAGGGTCTGGAGTCCACCTTGGTCAACCACCCTCGCTTCTCTAGCACTCTAGTAAGCCAAGCCAAGAAAAGCATATACTGTAGTTCTCAAGTTCTTCTTTCAATTTTTCTTTATTATTTGATTTGTTATGAATTGATGATTTGACGTACAATAATATAATGAACTACAAGTCGGAGGACAAGAGATCAGGGAAGAAGAGGTGGGTTCGGGGGAAGGTGGATGTGGAGAAGCACGTGATATGCCCGGAATTGGGGCCGGCCGACATGGAACCCACGTCGGCGGCGGACATGTTCGTTGAGAACTACACATCATCCCTGACCACCAAGGAAATGGACATGTCAAAGCCGTTGTGGGACATCCACATACTGAACGTGAAAACCTCGGAAGCCAACTCCACAGGAATCCTGAGGATGCACCACTCCCTCGGCGACGGCATTTCCCTCATCTCCCTCTTCCTCGCCTGCACCCGCAAGACGTCCGATCCGGCTGCCCTGCCCACAATCCCAACCGCCGCAAGGACCGCCACCCGACGGCGACCCGAATTCGGGTTCTTGCTCGGCCGCCCGTTCCTGTTTCTGATGCTGGTGGTGAACACAGTCGTGGACATGCTGCTCTTCTTGGCCACTCTCCTGTTTCTCAAGGACACCCATACTCCCTTGAAAGGAGGAGGGATTATCAAGAAGAGTCATACTACTGATTCTTGTGGCGGCAGAGTAGCGGACTTGCCGGGGAGACGGCTTGTGCATCGCACAATAAGTCTCGATGACATCAAACTCATCAAAAATGCACTCAACGTGGTAAGTTCTTATGTCCCGTCCACACTGGTAACCAATTCAATCTTCACCTGATTCACTTGACTCACCGAAAATTCAATATGGTATCAGAGCCTAATTCGATTCGAATACGATTCGTCTTTATGTTCACCGGAGTAGATAAAAAGAGATTGAAATACTACTAGACCCATTTATCCATATATGAACTAGCTAGACTGAACTACTTAGTACTTACCACAGGAGATGGTAGTTCTCCGTTCCCACGTCGGATTCATTCAACAAATACCACTCCAATAAAAAGAAAGGTGAAACTCACTTATTGGCTTAATGATTTTAATTATTAAATAGATCCAAAATTTATAAACAAAATGAATAATTTCACCTAATACTCCACTCATTATCTACGGCCCACCAAAAATCTAACGGGTCTCTATTTTTCACTATAAAAAGAGTGAGGTGAAGAATGAGGTCAAAATTGAATTGGGGTCCCCCAAACATATACTCTTTCCATTTCTTTAAATCCTTCCACTTTTGACTTTGGGTAAAATAAGTAAAGTGTAATTTTGGTTGACTTTCCAATTTTGCCCCCGATGTGATGGATAAAAGTAAGATGTGATAGTTTGGTTACTATTGAAAAAGTATGATGTGATAGGTAGGATATGAAAAAGTAAGGGTAAAAGTGATCTTTTAATAGAAAGTGGAAGTGTTTAAAGAAATTCAAAAGAAACGAAAGGGGAAGAGTTTTATGGAACAGAGGGAGTATATATAACTCTTAATTATTTTAATGCTCCCTATTGAGTCTTACATACCCTTTTGGAAACTTTACCAAAATTTATATTTTAACCTTGGAATTTCAAACCTACTTACACTATTAAAAATCTATCTAAAACGTTGTAACTTTAGTTACAAACTTTATCATCTAATGATACTTAAATATATTTTTATTTAATTCTTACTATGTAATTTTCAGACCGTGAATGATGTCTTGATGGGGATATTACAAGCCGGGATGTCACGTTATCTGAACCGGAAATACGGTAAATTTTATTTCCTTTGCATGAATTGGATTCTGATCTCTCGAATTCAGCAAGAAACTTATTTAAATAATTTTTGTTGGAGTAAGTTGATCACATTTGTTTTCCAATATAAATTGAACTAAGAGCATGTGCAGTGGTAAGGAAGAGGAATGTCTTGCACTGCCACATCAGCTCTTTCCACTCATATCATGGCATGACAAAGCCAAAATGTCTTGCTTGGTGAGGCATGAGTGTGGCACTCCACCCTTCTTTTTTTATTTTTTTAAATGAATTTTTTAAAAGTTTTTATGAAAAAATGTACAAGAATGTAGAATAATTTTACAATAAAATAAATAATAAAAATATTTTTTTATGTTTAAAAAACATTAAAAAATGTAAAAAGTGATAAAAATTATGACTTGCCACTGTAGAACTTGCCACTCCATTGATTTGCCACACGCTGACTGGACTATTTTTGATTGGTTAAAATGTACCATATCACCGTGTGGCATTTCATTTTTTCCTTGCCATTGTTGATGCTCTAATATTGTGGGTCAGACAAGGTATAATATCTCTAAAGTTTTTTCTAATTTTAATTATTGATATAAAATTAAATAAGAAATATGGACTTATAATTAAATACTCCCTCCGTCCCTCAGTTTTTGTCCACTTTTGACTTTTGGAACTGTTCATTTAAGCACTTTGACTCATCAAATTCTCTCAATGTGATCTTGTTTGATTTGTCTTAAAATATAAATTATTAATATATAATTTCTATAATTTTTTAATATACAAATTACAAGATAAAATGGATTAAAGAAGTGCATTAGATGATGTGTAAAAATAAAAGTGGACAAATACTCTGAGACGGAAGAAGTAAAATTTATTCGAGTGTTAATCCAATAATCTCTATATATTGATATTTTAGGTAAGCAAAAATGGAGCGAAAGCAACGACAACAAAAATAATCTGCCCAAGTCTGTTCGGCTCAGAGGCGCAGTCATTTTCAACATCAGACCATCTGCAGGAATCAAGGTCCGATCTTCCTTAATTATTGTGACTCATCAAGTCGCCATTACTCTCTCTTGCCCAACTTTTAACTTTACTTAAACTATGAGCGGACCCAACTTGGGCAAATAACTCCGGTGCCCCCTTGTGGTTTGAAAAGTTGGCACTTATACTCCTTTTATTTTTAAAATTACTTCTAAAGTTTCTTTGGTTTCAAAACGTTGCGCCCACACTCACTCTGATCATTTTCCGGCCATTTTTCGGCGAAGAGGGGGCATTTACGCATAATTTTTAAACCATAGCGGGCATTCGTGCTCATTTTTTATTTTTCTTTTATTATTTGTGTTTTCCTTTTTTAAAATATTTTCTATCTATTTTTCCTTTTCCTAGATTTTTTTCTAATTTATTTTCAATTTTTTTATAATGTTTTAAATTTTTTAAAATATTTCTTGTTTGAAATAAAAAATAAAAATAAAAAATTAACATACATTACATCTATTTGAAATTCAAAATTTTCACTTTTTGTTACATGCTTATTTGGAAAGTTCAAAGAGAAAAACCTAGAAAATACACAAAAAAAGTCTGATACAAAAAAAAATGGACAAGCCTAAAAAAGTCCTTAGAATTGAGATGTTCGAAAAAGATATTCATTTTTATTTTTGTATTATTTTGTTTCTTATTTTATTCCTCATTTTTTTGAAATTCTCAAAAAAAAGTTTACTTTTTTCAGAAAAAACAAAAATTGTTGATGTGAGACTTACATATACATTATATGTTATTTTTTTTCAAAAAAACACATTAAATTTTATGAACATTATAAAAATAATTTTTAAAAACCTTTATTAATAAATGAAACAAATAAAGGAAAAAATGGAAAAAACAAAAAAATAAGCGAGAAATAAATATAGCCCCTGTGGTTTAGTAAATATGCACCAATGCCCCCCTTCCTCGCTGGAAAAATGGCCGGAAAATGATCAGAGGGGGCACGGGTGCATCGTTTTGAAACCACAAGGACTTTAGAAATAAGTTTTGAAAACAGATGGGGTTTTGGTGCCTATTTTGCAAACCACGCGGGGTACTTGCGCTATTTGGCCCCCAAACTTGATGGTAGCGTGCCCATGCACTATTAAGTTAGGCCCCGTTCCGTTCGACTTATTTTTTCTGCTTTTTTCTTATTTTTATTAAAATCAGATCATATCAGATCAGATCAGATTAGATCTAATCAGATTAGATCAGATCGAATCAGATCAGATGAGATCCAACCAGATCAGATTAGATGAGATCCAATCAGATTAGATCAAATCAGATCCAATCAGATCATACCAGATCAAATCAGATCCAATCAAGAATTATTATTATTATTATTATTATCATCATCATTATTATTATTATTATTATTATTATTATTATTATTATCATTATTATCATTATTATCATTATTATTATTATTATTATTATTATAAAATGAAAAAGAATAAACTTTAGAAACAAGTCAAATAGAAAATTGGAAAAGTAATCCTTAATCATTAGACTTCGGAAAAATTATTTTTAAAATACATTGACAATGTCAATCTAATTCTACTTTTAAAATACATATTTATTGCTACTTGTAATTTGAGTTTTAAAGTTTTGATCTTTTACTATATCGACTTGATCAACTTTGATCATGACTTTAATAAAATTAACATTTGATATTCATATACGGAGTATACTTTAGTGTAACTGAAATAACTACTATATCTATTGTGTTATATTAATCATAAAAAAAGTTTCATAGTACAAAGCACACGCTGATATTTTTTAAGGATGATATATTTTAATAAAAATACTATCTCTTCTGTGTATTGATTATCTAAATTGAATTACTTTTTAATGTATATATGAATTAAATATTTATTATAATGTATATATGAACTAATTATTAAAATATTAAATCAATATTCTTATTTCATAAAAAAGTTATCATAAAATAAAAAAATATTATTACATTATAATACGAATGATTATTCTAATATATGAATTAACTAATTTTATTTCATTAAAAAATAATCATAAAATAAAAATATCGATTATATTATAATATGAAATATCATTACAATTTTCAAACGTTATTATAAAGTCAAATAAAATTATTGATTTGAATTTTAAATCAAATCATAATTAATCAGATCAGATCAGATCCAATCAGATCAGACCAGATCAGATCCAATTAGATCATATCAGATCAGGTCCAATCAGATCAGATCAGAACTATTAAGAATCAGATCAGATTAGAAAAAATAAGTTGAATGGAATGGAGCCTTAGAACCGTGATAGCTAAGATGGGTCAGAAGGGCAATCCCAATCAACTACAAATTTTGTACACACTATAGATTTTTACTCCTTATCTGTGTAGTCTGTGTTGTCCATACCGATGCCGATGGTCACAGGTAGTGGTGCCAAATGACACCATAGCCTAATCAGTCATGTCTATGCTTTTTTGAAGCCTACACCCCAGTAGGCCAATAGCCTAAGTTTTGGTGATTTTCGTGTCATCGGCTATTTTGTATGATTAGATTTACTTAGACGGACAAGAATTTAAATAGAAGTTGTCAAATGAGTTAGGAGGCGCGGAGTGCATGCTCGCTCGTTCAACGATATTACAAATTCACAGCGGGGGTCCGGGGGTGGCACCCCCTAGGTAGCGGGGTCCAAGGGCCGGCAGCCCCTGACGAGGAGACCTTTCGTTGAAATGCTTTCTTCTTCTCGCGTGTTTCTTCCTCTTCGCATGAACGTACGCGTCTACGTGAACATTCATGTCCGGTCATGAATTTTCGACTCTATAAATAGAGTCTCGTGGTATGGGTTGAGGTATCCGATTTCTTGTGCTTGTTCTTGAGTAACGTCTTATCTGATTGAATTATTTCGTTTACCCCAAAATAACTTTGATCTGAAAGCGTTTATACGTGATTCCTTATACTATCTAGTTCTTCATCAACACTGCTCCGCAGTGTTCTTCCTCCTACTTCCTCCTAAAGTTCTTAAACTAAGTACCACACTCATAAACTAAATTATCAAAATAGGAATCACCTAATTAAAAAGTCTCAATAAGACTATATAATGAAAGTATGATGAAAGAGCAATGATGCTGTGATGGAAATGTACTGACATTGTAATTAGTTAACCGCCTACCAGCTTGCTTGCAGATCAACGTCAATGATTGGCACAAAAAACTCTTTAAAATAGTTAGAACTCTTACATTGGTATTCTCATATTTTTTATTCTTTTCAAGAAATTCCATGGTCTCAAAATTGAGTACACTCTTGAAAATATGAGTAAAATTTGGCATCTTTAAAAACTATTTAATTTACAAACCAATATAAAAAATTAAGACTTACATATTAAAATATTACGTCAAAATTTCTATACAACATGTTAAGGAACCAACTCAATCTTATAACACGCCTCCTCACGTGTAGAAGATATTTGTTTTTTTTTTTGCTCGAGCCTTGCACCTGAATATAAATTTTTTTTATACTGGGTGGCGTTGAGGCTCAGAAAATATTAAATTTCCAAACTCAGAGCACTGAAAATACCCGTGAAGCCCCGGGGCTTCAAAATTTCTCTCTCTCCCACGTCAGCTTTAACTTACCTCACAAATTCAGTGAAAATGGATTTGAAGCCTCGGGGCTTCCAACTAGGGCTTCAAACCTTCATTTTTACATTCTTAAATATACATCTTCTAAAACTAAATTAATAAAATTTAATTAATTTTTTATTTAATTATATGGAAACAAGAATAATTAAAAAAAAATACGTTCATTAATTTAAAAGAAATTGAAGCGAAAATAATTTTAAAAAATAGCATTCATTAAATTAAAAAAAAGAAAGCGACAAAATAAAAAATACATTAATAAAAAAACTAAGGTAAATTATATTTGGCCTTAATCTCTTTTTGTCTTCCATTAATAAAAAACTAAGGTAAAATAACTAAGGTAAAAAAATACATTACTAAAAAAATTATGTTAAAAAATTACATTTACTTTTTTTTTTTTGCTTCCAACGGCTAAATTAGCCGTTATAGGAGGGGGAGGTTGCATCAAATGTATGACGCTGATGCAATGATGTCGGGATGAAGCCCCAGGGGGGCGGTGTTTAACGCCCCCTGGGCTTCAAAAGGGGGATAACGCCGTGGGGCGTGATATGTATTACCAGTGCTCTCATGACCTCTTGAACAACAAGGCTTCTATGTCAAGGAAATAACTCAACCAAAAATTCGAGCCTATGGTTGTGGCTTAGAAAACATTTTTATATTTTAAGACGTCACCTCACGTGCAGGCATGGGCGCAAAGATGGTTTTTTTCACCATTGCAAGTGAAACTTTATTTTTTTTGAAAATTAGGTGACTGTGAGTTTTGAACTCGGGACCTATTGGTCATCAAGGCTTTGATACTATGTCAAGTAACCAATTCGACCAAAAAGCTCAAGCTTGTGGTTGTGACTTAGAAAAATTTTTATATTCTAATAAAACAAGATGTGGCAAGAATAATTTATTTTATCAAATATTATCCCGTCCCAGAATATTTGTTTAGTTTTGACATTTTACAGTCAAATTGATAAAATGAAATTTGTTTAATTATATATTTGATATTGATACAAGAATAATTTTATGAGATTTATCTTGTAAAATATTGTTAATACATTGTTTTATCTAATTAATTTACCACATAATTGTTTTTCAATTATAGGTGAAAAGTCAATCCTGATTAACTATATAAAGTTAAAGATAGAAAAATACTTTCAGACGGTGAGTAATCAATGGAAACTTATAAGTAATCAAAAATTATTGGGAGGTCAAGATAATAATAGGATATTTTATTTTGGGATAAGGGAAGTGTTTGCGTACCCTAAATTATTTTTTTCTTTCTCAAATTAAAGATAATAGTTTAATTTTTGAAAACAAACTTCATCAATTTTGATTGGTAATGATTTAGACATTGTAATTCTTTAATATAAATATTAAAATATTGAATTTTCTAATTATAAAATATTATTACTACCTACTTCCAAAAAAATAGTACTACCTCCGTGCTAGACTATTTGTTCAGTTTTGTCTTTTTACAGTTAAAATTGAAAAACTAAACCATATTATTTATTAATATAAATATAACTTTATTAAATTTATCTTGCATAATATTTTCAAACTAATATTTATTTTATCTAATTAGTATATCAAATAACTTTTATTTAATTATATAGGTAAAATATTGATTGTAATTAATTCAAAAATATAAAACTAAGCAAATACTTTAAAACGGAAAAAATATGATTCTAGAATCTAAATTACCTGATTTCTACTATCTTACAAACACCCCCATTCGTCATGTGAATAGAACCTCCATTCGTTTGGCAGCACCTTGAGAAAAACTCCCTGTTAAAGTAAATGTGATAAGTAGCTCCAGAGTCAAGAACCCACGCATCCATTTTGCTGATAGAACATAATTGTCCTTGGATGAGTTACCTCTCTCTACCAAAATTGTTGATCCGGTCTATTCTTATCTGCCCTATTTCGGTTAATTTCTCTTTGAGTGCCTCTTTTCCTTGCACTAAGTGCACCACGTATCTTTGTTCTTCTTACCTTTTCCTCCCTTTGTCGCTTTCAATGCATAGGCATGGTCCTCAACAATCGTGCTTACCCCTTGTGGCGCATCTCTTTAGAGTGTAGAGCTAACCGCACCTCATCATCCACGTTTTCTTCAATATTGCACAATTTCATCAAAATTGTGTTCAATTTGACAAGGTGATCTTTTGGGGTTGTTCCTTTCGTCATCCATAGGGTTAAAAATGTTGCTATAACATTACTTTGCTAGTAAGACTCTTCATCATGAAGAGACTTTCTAACGTGAGCCACAAAGCACCAGCCTTTGTTTCCCTTACAATCTCCAAAATCACCTCATGTGACAAACACAACATGATGTGTTCGTGTTCCCTCTCTATCAATTTGTACTCTGTTGATGCAACATCCATGCCTCCCTTTTCCATGGTCAAAGGTGCCCATGCCTTGCGATTTGAGCAAGACCTCCATCTTGATCTTCCACGGACTAAAGATTCCTTATTGGGAATTTCTCAATCTTCATAATATATTCAGTCACTATTCTTGGTAGAGAAAATTACAGAAAAACCTTACCACAATGCCTTTTCCTTAGCTCTAATTTCGATAGAAGAAAAGAACTAAGGGATGACTCTTCAATTATTGATAGGAAGAAAGAAGTTGCACGCAGTTCTAATTTCTTCTATTATTTTATCCTCGGTTCCTTCAGATCGACGTCCCCCCTGCTACATGAACGTTATTTTAACTAGAGGCGGCAACTCTCAACCTGGACGATTGTTAGAATAAGTGCCCTTCACTCGGGTGGGGGTGGTGAATAGTGTGAGACACGACAATATTGATAAATTTTCGCAGAATAAGAATCACAGGGATAATGTAAAGAGCAAAATTAAAAAGCGTAAGGAAAGAACACACCGATGTACACTGGTTCACCATAATTTGTGGCTACGTCCAGTTACCTAAGAGACTCTCTCGAGCTACACTATTTCCGTTAAGCTTACGGGTCCTTAGCAAACTGTTACAGCCTGAGAACTCGAGTCACACAAGCATCAACAGCATTTGCTCGGAGATACCAAACTCCAAGACTTCAACGTGAAGGAATATACCCTTTGTTTGTACAATGAAGGAAACAAACCTCCCTTTAAGTGTTTACTACACTTAATCACTCTAGAACAAAAGCTCTCTTAAAAAGTAGAATATGAGTGAACTAATTTATATCATGAACACACTCAATTCCTCAAGAAATGGCCTTAAAAAGCTATGTAAAGAGTTTATGGAATAATGCAGTATAAAACTATGAAATGTGTGAGGAATCATTTTGAAAAGTAGACCCAAGAGAACCCTTTTATACCCAAAAACAAGGCGCAATGGTTAGAAGAGGATTGGGGTTGATTGGCAAGATTTGTGGAAATCAAAAGTTGGTCTACTTAAAACTGGCCTAACATTGATGTTCATATAGTGAACAACACTGTTTTGGCTGTGAGTTTCCTTTTGAATAGCCAAACGGTCATGAGAACATCGATGTTTTGAAGGCTATATCAATGTTTGGGTTGTTGAGTTTCAAAAATGGAATGATTTTGTCTTAAAGACTTCAACGGTCAGTTGAAAACATCGATGTTCACTATTGAACATCGTTGTTCAAAAACCTACTACCAAAAACTAACTTGAGCCAACCTGGCCAAAACATGTATGTTCAAAGTCCAACATCACTATTTTGAAACCCACGGCCATTGTCAAAACATCGATGTTGGGTATGCCTACACCGATGTATTGTCTAGATGCCAGAACCATGGTTTGGCAGCCAACGCCGAAAACTGATGTTAAAAATAAAAGTTTCTCAAATTAAAAACTAAGTGCCGGAAAGGTGAAAACCACGGATCACCAAATTGAAGATGATTTTCATGGTTTTTGACCAAAGACAAAAACCAAAGGTGGTTTTTTAAAAATTTTTGTTGGGAGGCCATTTAAATGTTCGTTGAAGTAAAAACCAATAAAAAAAAGTTTAAAACTACTTGGTCGATTTGGATGCCAATAACCAATGCCGAACGCCAATAACAAACGCTGAAAATTGAAGGTTATGGTTTTTGAAAACTAAACATTTGGAAAACTATTAAATGTTCCCGAAGCAAAAACAAAATATAAAAACTCAAAAACCATTTGGCTTAATTCAATGCCAATATCGAACGCTGAAAACCGAATGTCGATAACCGATGGTTATGGTGTTGTTGGGCAAGGACCAGGGGTTTTGGAAACTTAAAAAAATTTGTGAAAACACTATTTTGATGCAAGAAAAATATATTTTTTGAGCCAAGACTTAGAGAAATCGAATGGGCATGTTACAACAAATATCTAAGTCTTTAGACAATGTCTTCAGATCGTCAATGTCGTCGTCTTTAGAAACATCAATGTCATCATCTTCAGAAACGTCAACGCCTTTCTTGTGCTTTTTGTTCCTTTAAAGAACTTTTTCTAGGCATTTGAATCTTTTCATTTTGTTCCGTGGCCCGACAGTTTGTCAATATAAAAACCTAAACAGAAAAAAACATTGTCATTAGCAAAACATCGATGTGAAAATGTTTTCCAACAATGGTGACCTGCACTGGCGGGATTCAGATCTTGTTCATGTGCACGATCAAAAAATAAAAAAAAAGCACGATAGTCCCACAAATTTCTTAAGATCCCCTTTACCATCAATCTAAGAATAGCGCAACGGTTCCAAATTCTAAACTCAAGTAGCAGTCTGTTTTCTTGCAACCTCGCTTCGATACCACTTTTTTTTATGAACGCTCCACCTCACAACGACGCTGAAAATATTCAAAAGCACAAGTTCAGCAAAGAATGACCTTTCTATCAAAAGAAAAGCAGAACAAAGTTGATGTGCATCACCTTTCTATTGACCTCAAAGAGGTCTTATTTATAGTACTAAGCTAGACCTACCACGACAAATTTGATAGATTTTTTTAGATGGGGTAAAGGTTCTTGAATTGAGCCATATCACACTTTTTTTGGACCTTATTAAAAGATTAATTCGAATTGATTACTTAGTTCAACTCAAGACCTTATATACCGATGTTTGTCTCTTCAACTTTTTATGTGGGATCAACTTTAACACTCCCCCTCAAGTGGAAAACCGATCATTTTTGAATCTAACTGGTTGACCACTTGCAAATAAATTCCCATCCCTTGAGTTTTTTACTACCAAACACCAAAAGGACCATGCTCTGATGGGTATGGACTTCTAGACGAGCAATCTAGGTAAACGAGTCTCGGGCCGTTAGATTTACATTCCACATAAACAACTGGGCTAAAGACTAGGGTCATTTGGAATGAATGTCTAGACGAAAACCTTAACAAACAGGTGAGCTAAAACTGTTTTTAATACCATGATAGAATTTTTGGATGGGGTTAGGGTTACTGGATTAGGCCATAAGACACTTTAACTTAACCACATTAAAAGATTGAATCCAATCAATTTCTTAGTTTAACTCAAGAGATTATAAGTTAATTACTTTTCTTTTCAACTTTTGATGTGAGATAGACTCTAACAATAATCCTACTAGGACTACGACTCTTATTATGGTTTCCTTTACACGTTTCCTAGTCTAACCAACATTAACTTTCCAATTCAAGTCATAAAGACTAACAATTTTCTTTGAGGTAATCAATATGTAATCCATAGTTTTTCTATTTATAATTTTCTTCGAGGTAATCAATATGTAATATTGTAGAGTATATGATTATTTATATTTGCAATTTTGTACTACACATTTAGGATGAAACTATCGTAACATATTACTTGGCAATATGTAATCGGGAGAATATGTATCCATTAATCCATAAATGAGTATTGGTTGATCAAGTAACTTGTCCGATAGGCATTAGCTGAGATGATGGAAAAGAAGTCAAAGGCAAAATGGGGCAACAAGATAGGATATGCACTAACTCCACTATTCATTGGTCTTCAAGAAAACCCATTGGGTTATATTTATAAGGCAAAAGCAATTATTGATCGAAAGAAGCTCTCCTTGGAATCCAGATTATCCTTCTCTGCTGCTCACCTCATAGTAAAGCTTTTTGGAATCGAGGTAAGTTACTTCACTCTTTTTTATTGGCCCTAATTTTTTCTAACAAATTAGTGTCAAAGCTCTGGTCAACTTGACATTAATTTTGAAATGACTCTTCATACAAATATTTACAAACATTAGTGCTAATTTGTGTTAGTGCTTTTAAATGTCTGTAAGAAGATGCTTTCCAAATTAGGGTACAGTTAGTATTGTTATAAAAAAAGAATTATGTTTTGGTTACCCCAATTGTGACTTCAATTTTAAAACCACTGTTCTCTTGATATTCACAATATGAACTCAGAAAAAATACTCGTGTATGAATGTCTATAAGAAGGTGGGGTAAAATATGTCAGGATTGAGGTACCACTGCACTTGCATGGGTCTAAGCCAAAGAATTAAGTTTCATTATCCCAATCCTAACCTTAACTTTGACACCACTCTTTTTATTGACATTCATAGACACATAATATTACTAGTGTTTGTGTATGTGTGTAAGAAGGTAGTATCAAAATAGGGTCCAATATTATGGTACCCTTAGCACTATTCTTTTAAATCAAAACCTTATACTCCGTATTTAATAGATGTGGTAATAAAGTTTTAGGTTGAACCAACCCGCTTCCCAATGTTCACAACAAAAAGGTGAACATGCACTAATAAGTGCACAACCCCATTACCATGTAGAACAAAAACAAAATAAACACTAAATTCTCAACCATAGATGGACTGAGAGTCTTAAAATTATTTATGATAAAGTGGAAATAAGACCACCTAGTATTATGTTCACCCAAGGCATTAAAGACTTGTTTGCAATGTGTTTCCATAATGACACGCTTCCAAGCCTTAGCTCAAAGCTTCTTTTATAACCATCACTTCAACCTTTCTCGGACCGAACCTTCCCCTGCACTAGACACTTTTTGCCTTGATAAATCACCAACCATGGTCCCTAGCAATATATAAGAAGCCAATAGAGCCATGAATGATACCCACCAATGCATCAACATTTACCTTGATGAAATTTGTCTATGGCCTGCTTGATATGGTGTCTGCTATACTTAGTGCCTCAAGAGAGAAACTATGGCCGGTGTCGCCCAGCATTTTGAAGCTTACCCATCGAATATGGTATGAACAACGCACAACATATCTAAAAATTATTCCACATTCAATGCATACCAACCAAGAAAGGACTCTCTCCAAATTTGTCGAGTAAAATACAAAATTATGCAAGGTAGTCTCTCACTCCGCATGGTAGAGTGGGAAAATATCATGAGCACTCACTCTCTTGGGTACAAGGTTGCTGAGACAAGAGAGAGTGTTATTCAGAGACTTCTAAACTAGATTTTGCACCTTTGGAAAGGTGTTGACCCTCCATAACTTTTTTCAAGAGTATCGCATTCTTGATATTATCTCAAACCTACACATTCCACATCAAGGCCTTTAAGCACTCTTCACTGCGTACTTTCCAGACACAAAATATACTATCATTTTGTATCCACATTCGGTCATGATTATTAAATATTATTCATTCGCATGACCGATGTTGTAATTAAGTAGCTAAGAAACTAAAGATCATTTGCACTGACATTCGATGTAGTCACCCACATTTTATCTCTGTCCACCAAGGATCTTCTCAATTATGTACCTTCTTACCCAAACCAACCTTCCAACTAATAAATCTCCACATTAAATCTTGAGTCTCAAAAACACTACACCAAACAAAGGTATAGGATTTGAGATAATACGTGCTTTAAGAATATAAGTGTCTCAAAAATACATAGATTTAAATATCGGGAGATGCGAAGATCGGGTTGGGACATTAGTTTCCATGCCATCTTCCCCAACATTACTAAATGAAACTGTAGGACCTTCTTGAATTTAAGCTCCCAAGAGAAATTATGGTGACATAGCGATTCCCAAATCATTCAGTGAATGCTCCGATCCGCATGAGATGATTGCCTTTTCTCCACCAGGGCATAGCCATCGTCCTCTCCAAGTCGTAAAAAGATCCTTGGGAAAGAGAAAGAGGGACATCACATAGCTAGAAATAACCTAGAATATAGTAGGGATGATAATTTCTACCTGATCCAATGGACAACCACTACACCCGACCTACTCTTATGGAGAAAAACCTCAAAAGACAAGGGTGATGGATAGATGATAGATGAATTAATGATGGATAAGGTTGGATGTGGGTTGAGATATTTATCACTCGTCACTTGATCCATTACTCGAAACATTTAGATTTACTTTAAAAAAATTAAAACTAAAAATATTACCTTTGTTGCGTACAAAAGTTTGTTTAGTTTGCAGCATTCAATTTTACAAAAACCTACTTTGTAACTTAGAAAATTATTTACTTACAAG
The DNA here is from genome assembly GCA_900332095.2 of Cuscuta campestris. Classification (NCBI taxonomy): domain Eukaryota; kingdom Viridiplantae; phylum Streptophyta; class Magnoliopsida; order Solanales; family Convolvulaceae; genus Cuscuta; species Cuscuta campestris. The sequence continues at coordinate 152,471 of OOIL02000624.1, read as the reverse complement.
ATTTTATCATAAATAATATTAATCTTTTATCTTTCTAAGACTTTTACATGTTATATGCTTCATAATTTTTTCATTTCATTCAAAAAATTATTACTTATATAACTCATTTTAACATCCTTCACCTATTTCACCCGCGGAGGGATGGACGGATCGGGTGATGATTATGGAGCCGATGCATGGATGAGGTTGAAACTCTTCCGACCAAAACCGGTCCGTTAGCATCCCAACAAGACAGAGTTTAGAAGAATATAATCAGTGGGGTTTAATCCTAGAGTGGGTTTCAAGAAGTATAGTCTAACTAAAAGATATGAATCTTGTAAGATTTGTTGTATAAAAAACCGTGGTAGGATTAAGCAGACTCGGGGAAAACTAATCTTAGAATATATTTTTACAATACATCTAATAATATCCATATCTTTCAATTGGATTATACTCCCCATGTCCAAATATTATCTTCCTGTTGCGCATTATGATGTTTGACTAAAGCTATATTCAAATCATTTTATATGAAAAATGGTGTAGAATTAAAAAAATAAAGATTACATATTTAAAAACTACATCAAAACATCTACAAAGCTAAAGGTGGCACGACCATATTATTTTATCAAATGGACAATAAAAATATACCGAAAAAGTGAATAAAGTTTAGCCCTTTGAATAATAAATGATAAAATTATTTTTGGACGAAGGGAGTATATTTAAAATTTATCTTAAGATTGAAATTTACCAACTTACATATTGTTATCCCAAAATTTCACAAAAGTCAAAGACCATTTTGTATGGAATCAAACAACTTATAATTTAACATTTTCGAGCTTATATAATTCAATTTTTTATTTTGTTGTATATGATGAAGTACAAAATGACCTCGAGTTTTTTAGGATTATATAATGATCAATTATATGAAACTTTAAATTCTATAGTGTGTTATAACTTCGTTGGTTGCTAGAATGAACAAAAAATATGGGAACTAGTACGTTGACTACCTATTTAATTTGTGCAAGTCAAGAAGCTAGGGGATCAACCCATTTAGTGAGTGCGGGAGATATATGTTTTGATATCTCCAAATATTTGAAATTTTTTGTGTGTTTGGTGAACCAAAAAAAACGAGATTTGATATCTTCATATTTGGAGAGTTTTGATATCAACCAAAATTTGTAGATCGATATCAATTTAGAGATTTGATATCTTCGTCAATAATTGACCACCCTCGCCATCGGCTACCATTGTCACTGCAAACCATCCTCATTGCCGGCTACCGACACATATTACCAATTAAATCATAATTTTAATTATCACCAAAACACTTCATTTTAGATATTAGAGTTCATATTATTTTCTCTTATTTCAAAAAAATATTACATCATACCTTCAAAACTTATCATACAGGTCTTAAAATATGTGAAGTTAATTCCAAACTTGAATGAGCATTGGCACAAGTGAAAGTATGAAAACTGCTAGAAAATAATAATAATAATAATAATAATATAATAAATAACATAATAATAATAATAATAACAATAACAATAACAAAACTGGTTGTATTAGTTATGGTAGTCATTATATTTTAGTGAGCTTCTATTATTGTTCGTATTTGTAGTTAGAGTTATAATCTTCTCTATATATACTTTGTCATGTATTCTATTCTTCCTTGAGTAATACAAGAATTCCATTATTCAATACGGTATCGGAGCTAAGGTATCTCTTCTAAAAAACCTAGCCTCCTTTCTTCTACAAACGGGCATCACTATCAATCTTCTTCATCGAAGATCAACCGCCACATATCATGGCATTATCATCTCTTATCCCTCTTTCTTTCTCTTAAGAAAATTATGTGCGTGCCTCAAAGACGCCACCGATCTAGAGGGGCGTGCCTTATAGACACCATCCATTATCCCTCTCTTTCTCTCCAAAAACTAGTGTGTTCGTAACAATCACCACCGATCTCGACGAGCGTGCCTAACAGTCATCGTCCTTTATCCCTCTCTCTCTCTTTTTAAAAAAAATCATGTGCCTGATCAAAGAGAGCTATAAAGCTACATTTTTCGGAGTTTTTTCCTAGAGTTCGAGAGCATGAAAAGCAATAGAAAATCAGAAAATGATCCAAAAGGAGAAGAAAGAAACTCATCATCATAGATAAAATCACCAACACTCTCCGGAAAAAATAGCACATGCACTCTCAAGCTTTCTCGTCACATAAAAAATATGTCTTTCTACTTCTAATAGTCTTACTCATGAAGGTGCTATCTTACTCTGTAATCCGTATCTATATTTATTGGAGATAGATTTTTAAGATTAAATTTATACTCCCTCTCAGAATATTTTTCCACTTTCATTTTGACATACATACCAAGATGGGGTGGGTAATTAATGTCCTAAAAGTCCGTTATTATTTTGAGTGTTTGATAGAAGAGGTTGGTTGTTGATTGCCCATCCTTCCTCGTATGGTGTCCTTTGAATCTGTAAACGCCTCTCCTTAAATTCATTGCACGTTGTTGGCATCATCCTGGAACATCATTTCAATCCACAATGTTTGTTGAACCCCATGAAATTATTTACAAACTCAAAGCTAGCTGTTGAGTGTGTCGGTGTCAGAATTGAAGCTCGCACCACTAGATCTGCGATGCTGGATGAAGGATGCTAGTTTTGGGCAGAGAGAGATCCTAGTAGAGGCAGCGATTGCTTGGAAGTTTCAGTAATAGCCGTGATGAGCCAAAGAACGGACGTTGACAAACTCTATCAGTGATGGTAGCTAGAGCAGATTTTAGCAAATTAGGCAGAGGCTACAGGACCGGCGGCGACGGTAGGCTACATAAGCAGCAGCAACGACAATTGATAAAAGTTTGCCAGTGGGCCAATGATAACGTGGGGAGACAAACGCCCATTAATGTGCACTTGCACGGTTGGCCCAACGCACAAGCCCATTGGGGTTCCATCCTAAAACCAATTGGCAAAAGGATGAGACACCATCAAACTTATATGTGGGATTGAACTCCCAAGATTTCTTTTTGTCTCCCCCACTTTTTTCAACATTAGTTAGATAAGAGGGTATAATCGGCTTTTCCTCTCATTTTGTTTTCCCTAAAACAGAAGTTAGACAAATACTTTGGAACAGTCCAAAAATGAATACTAGACAAACACATCGGAATGGAGGGGGTACTCTTGTGTGTGTAAGAAAGTACACATAGATGTGAGCTCTGTCAGAAAAATACAAAAATGTGTGACTAATGCATTGTTAGATATTAAAGGTGTAACGCTAGCTACTAACTAAATTTCATATAGGGAGAACTCCCTATATAGGAGTACAAAACTATGAAAATACCAAAATAAGAGTTATGAGTGTTTTTCGACCAAAATAAACGTTTACACGGCCATTGTCACATTTCCACACTCACCATAATGTCACATTGTAACTGCCAAACTATAACCGCCACACTGCCATCTGTCACTGCCGGCCACCAGAGTACCGTCGCGGATCGCCAACAATTGACTAATCAAATTGACATATTACACTATCATCACCATTCCATCACGCTTCCAACATATACTCTTACATCATAGTGACATTATACTCTTATTTTTGTCTTAAAATATTTAGGACTCCTATTTTAATATTTTCATACTTTTTTACTCCAATCCAGAAAGACTTGTTTTTCATATAAAATATTTATGTTGTTCTCATAAATAGAACCATATTAATTTGACTCAAACAACTCAATGAGCAATACAGGTTGTTCTTAGTAGTATGAAGTACCATAGAGCAAGCATCATCGATATCCATAATGTCCAACAATTCTGAACATTGAGAAAGTAGAATAAATATTACCTTTTACGGAGTAGTATTTTTTTAATTTTACCCAATGTATTTTAACTTTTTATATTAACTATGGTTTTTGAACTTTATGTTCATGACCTTTAAAGAATATTTTATTATAAGTCTTCAATACTTCATCCTGGAAAATACACAATAATATCTTTTTTGCCCGTCTTGTCTTAAAATAAACACTTATTTTCTTTTTTGAAAAAATGCAGTAGGTAGATTAGTTTTTCTCTTAATAAATGTTAACCCTAAAATCTCGTTCATGGCAGGTTAAACAAGGCACTAATGTAGGGGTAGAAACATGTCCCGAATGCCCAAAATAATCCTATGCACTGATATTAAGGGCTTATTCTCTTCAATTTACCTAATTGATTTGGATCTGATTTAAAACTTGACCTGATGATCTAATTTTTATGGTTATATTTAAATCTATTTTTGATCAAATCTGATTTCAATAAAAATAAATAGTTAATAAAAAAGAAATTGAAAAAAAACAAGCTCTAAGACTATACTTCCTTTTTTAGTATTCTAAAACAAATGCTTAGTTCCTTAATTACTTTTCTATAAAAGAAATATAATATAGTCCACAAAATTTCTCTTATTTAATTTTTAAATAAAATTCTAACGTACGCTTCTTACTTTTTCAATGTCTACCATTGGATTGGGTTATGTTCATTTTTGCTTGCTCATCAGGCTGCTGCTGCTTTGACAAACAGAGTGATTGCTAACACTACAGTATTAGTATCCAATGTTGTGGGACCTGAAGACGAGATATCATTTTTCGGACATAGCATGGTTTTCGCAGCTCCTGCAGTTTATGGGGTCGGACATGTATGTATATGTGTGTGTGTGTAGTTATTATTACTCCATTAATTTACTACATTTAAATAGTGTATATATACAAATTTAAAAGTTTCAATAACTAATGCATGCATAAATACCGTTCAATATAATTCCCTGCATGCATGCACGATTTAATGTGGTTTGAATCCCTTGCTTAATTTTTGTATGCGTGTATGTAGGCATTAACCATACACTTCCAAAGCTATTGCAACAAGATGACGATATCAATGGCAGTTGATCCTGAAGTGATTTCAGATCCATACCAGCTCTGTGATGACTTGGAACACTCTCTTGAGATGTTTAAAGACGCTCTCAAAATATCCACAAAAGAAGTCGTTGTCCTTGATGTGGATGATGCATCATACCTTTCCATTGTTTAATAATTGTACGAGTAATGCTAGGGGTACACTAAGTTATATATACCCAACTTTTACATCCATTTTTCTACATCACACATTTTTCATCCATTCTCAATTTATTTTATCCACACCATTAGTTCTATGGTGGAGAGATTGATGGAGTACAAGTTGGATAAAGTTTGATATACCTAAGAATTTTTGCAATTATATACTCCCTCCGTGAACATCATTATGACTTCATACCGCTGCATTACATGATAAAGGGTCGTTCTAAATTTTACGCAATGCATACATTATCATTATACATATATTTATTCCCTTATTTTCTTTGTTTAAATTTATGTTTAATTTGTATATTATCGTTATATAGTGCTTGCGTCTCAAATTGGATTATATGGAGAAAATTCAAAATATCATGTTTGAAAATTTATTTTATTTACAAATTTATTTAATAAAATAAGATAAAGATTCCACATTAAAAAATATGTTAAAAGTTCTACAAAATACAAGGTGATGATTGTTAATTCCTTGGTTGTGCTGTAATGTCTTATTGGCATTATCATTTTTGACAAAACAAATAGTGATTTAGTAATTTGTGGTAGTTTGTTGTTGTTCAGTCTTAGTTAGAGTTGTAGCATCCTGCCTGTAATCAAGCATGCTCCAGATTGTGTAGCATCACCTCTATGTGTCATGCTGAGCTATGAAGGATTCTATTTGCTAAGCTGAGAAGGATTCTATTTGTATTGGGCCACAAGACTCTCCCTGGCAAGACACTACAAGACGAAGGAGTTCCATGGTGCAGGGAGTCTAAGACCAAGAGACATTTGGGGCGTAAGACATTAGGGTTCGTGAGTTTATCCCTATATATAGTCTTCGTCACATCTGTGAAGTGAGGTGAGAAATATAAGAGAGAACTAAAGAGGCGGATAGTTTCATCTATTACATAGGTTCCTCATACATCATATACATCTTGTGAGGAATAGCGTATCGAAGTGCGAGTCACAAGAACCTTATTGTTAACCTGACGCACTTACCATGTGTGATCTACATTTATCCAGCAGTTGAATTGCGAAGTGCTGGAGAAGGGCTGATAGCACACCTAGTAAATGAAGTTATTGAAGTATGTGCAAGAAGCCATGGGGTTGGACACAAACAGAGTTTGCTCTCAAGTCAATCGTAAGTAGGTTAATTCAATACCCTAGATAGAATCTATTGTGATTGAAGGTGTAACCATACGTTGATTTAGTGGAAGGGTTGTTACACGGATGAGGGCCGCGCAGATGTAGGAGAGTTTTTCTCCGAACCACGTAAACAATTCTTGTACATTGTTTACTGCTTTCTCTTATATTTTGCGTGTGTGCATGTGAAAAAGAAGATGTTATAGCACTTTATCTGTCAAAAGTGTGCTCAAACATCTTCTGCAGCAGTCTGTGTCTGTTTTTTTGATATGTTGGCGTAGATCATTTTTGTTGGTGATTTCCATTGTCCCCCCCCCCCCCCACAAACTTTCAATTGGTATCAGAGCAGTTAAGCGTAATCTACTAGCTTTAATCGATCATGGAAGATATGGAGAAAGGTGTAAATGTTCAATGACCACATCTACTTTGTGGGCCAAATTACAATTTCTAGAAAAGGCGCATGAGAGCCTTTCTAAAACCTCAAGGTGGAAGAGTCTGGAGAAGTATTAAAATCGTCTGGACTGATCCTACAAAGACTAATACTGAGGGAATTGGGAACGTGATCAAGGTGTTTGAAAAATACACCAATGAAGAAGCATATGCAACTGAATGCATCGATAAAGCTCTAAATGCTATGTTTGCTGCAGTGGATAGTTCTTAGTACAGACTCATATCAAACTATACTAAAGCCAAGAAAGCCTAGGAGGTTCTTGAAACTACTCGTGAATGAGACGAGCACGTAAAAACGACTAAATTGTAGATTCTCATGACAAAGTATGAATTTTTTGTATGAATGACAAAGAGCAAATAACAGAGTTTCATGGAAGGGTAAGAGATCTAGATAATAAGGGTTGAAAACCTAAGACATCCTTTCACTGAAGACAGTTTGGTGCTTAAGATTCTCAGAGCCCTACTTGAGAGTTATGCAATGGATGCAAAGGCAATTCGTCAGGCACATTACATAAAGAGCATGACACTTGATGAACTCATGGGAAATTTATAGACTATGGAACTCCAAATGAATAAAGAGACCAAAAGAAGGAAGTGTGAAAAGCTGTAATGCTCCGAAAATAGGCCTATCAGAATTAATTAATTGATAATTAATTACTTACTGAGAAGAACCCAAAAATATGTGATTTATAAAGTTTGTCAATAAATAATGAAAAGTATATCGTTATGTAGAGTTTGACTGTCTGATAGAAACGGTTCAATCGGATTTCAATTCAGAGAAAGTTGGACCAAAAAGTGTACCCCGACTAGGACCAAATTAGTCCCAATCAGGTACTTGCGTCTGACATTAGAAAGTATCGGCGGTTCGCTCCACTCAGCCACCCGAATAGGAAACCAGACATCACCCTTAGCAACATCCTTCACCGTCTTCCTATATAAAGACCACTTCAACTCCTTCAATTCCTCACCATTTTTCACAATCTTTCTATCTATTCTCTTGCTGTGAGTGAGGAGAACATAGTGGTGCTGTCATATTGGTGTGAAGTTGCCGGAGTTGGGAGTTATCGTCCCTGGAAGTTTCGTTGGAAAAATTCTAAAACCTTCAATAAGCTTCGAGGTAAGCCCGTAGATACGTCTAGTGGCTAGAATGTTCGTATAGATCGCTTCTACGTTCATAAAAGGTCATTTGTTTGAGTTTTGTGTTTGACATACTTGAAGAACCAAGAATCATAAACCTTGAAATGTTAAACTATGAATTAATGATACCAAAATGATCTATGAACCTTGGAGATCATTTTTATATAGTTTAATTGAAGTTCAGTGACTAAAAATGGTATTTTCGAAATTGGACCCAAAAGGAAGAAGAAGATGAACAGTGATCGAAAAACCAGAGGGTGGATCGATCCACCCTCCTGGATCGATCACCTGGGGAAGTTTTTCTACGGTGGATCGATCCTAGGTACTGGATCGATCCCCCAACCTGTTTGCTCTGAAAATATTTCTGAAAATGTTATTTTTGAGTTCTAAAATCTTATTTTTTATACCAATTAATTATGAACAATATAAATATGATTTTTCACAATAAAAATGATGTTTTTGGCAAATAAAATCTTATGTGATGCATGACCGTAAGTTAGAGTGTTGACACTCGAAACTAGGCTGCTATTTGTTATTGGATGTTGTGTTGATTAATGATTATGATGAATGATTATTATGGATGATTATGAATGATGAACCTACTGATTAAAATGATTATTGATGAGTAAATCATGACTAAAAATGGATATATCGGTAATCATGAAGATGATGTGTATTGTTAAGGATATCTATAAGAACTCTAAGATATACCCATATGGAAATTGATGATGATTATTAAGGATATTTAGAAGAACTCTAAGATATACCTCCTTGACCAAATCAAAATTCAGGGTTAAAACGTACGTACGGGATCCAAATTGGATATCACCCACCCGACAATTCACTGTTCGGTTGGTACGTAATCCACAAGACTCATAGGGTGGATTATCGATTCCTGTGTTCTGCCTTAAACTATTTATAATTTAAGAGTCTGGTTAAAAATATTGCCTTAAACTAGGAATAGCTAAGAGCTTGTTATAAGAATGATTTGTCCTTAGATTAAGAATAATTTAAGAGCACTATTAAAATATCTTGAATACAAATATTGTGAATATCAAGACTGGTGAATGCTTGAATTGTATATTGTGTGCATGATATCAAATGGTTGGTTATGAATTAAGATTCAATTTATATGGATGTTTGACGCATTAGATATGCTTACTCAGCTTCACTGTTAAGCGTGTAGTGTGTTTTATTTGCTACACGCAGGTAAACAGAATGAATGAATGGCATACTCCTTGCAGCGGATGGGGCGAGATAGTCGTGGTCGATTTATGGATAAAATAAATAATTATGTTTGTTATGAGACATACTTTAAATTTGCTTCCGCATTATTCTTAAACACTTCGTATTTCTACTGTTATGTATTGATTATTATTTGTGATAAATAAAGATATTTGAAATGTTTGAAAATTTTAAGATTACCAAGTTATTACTTGGATCGAAAGGGGCTGTAGACCTGGACGGATTAAAGTGTTACAAAAGCAGTTTGCCTTTCATGGTCACGATAATGAAGATGACAGTGATGATGACGTACCATCAAATGAGGATTTTCAAGAATACTTATCACTCTTCACCAGACACTTTAAATGGCGATGGATGTAGAAGAAAGGGAAAAGTATTGCATCGGTTGAACCTTCAAAGGCACCTCAATTAAAGGGAATGAAGCAAAAAGAGTTTAAGTATTTGTAACGCCCCAAAATATAACCTAGAATTTTATAACAAATTTTTAATAAATCGTAATTCTAATTTTCATTTAAATTAAATGAATGTCAAAACAAAAATGCTAAATAAGATATTTTAAGGTGTTCTTTTAATCGTCCAAGTTTATACTTAAATTGATGGTCTCGATGAGACGAGTCCAACGGCATATTCCACGTGCGAACCCGAATTACGAAGGTTATGGGTTTGACCGTCCGAGACTAGCAATATTATAAAGAAAACGAATGATATACAAATATAACGTAAACATAATATTATCCAACAAAATTTGGGTTTTTGGATAGGTCTCTTAAAATGGTGCCCAACGGTGTATTGTTTGTTAAATTTAGACATACATATAAAGCGTGGTGAGTAAAATAGACATTACAGTTCAATAAATAAATATAAATATTTTATACTCCCTCCGTCCTCCTAAGATGTTCTCATTTAGACTTTTTATGGTTTTTAAGGAGAGTTGAAAAAAAGGTGAAAGTTTACCATAATACCCTTAATGAAAATGGGTGGAGTGTATTAAATGAGGTGGGTGAGGTGTAATAAATAAAGTAAGTGGGGGTAGTTTTGGTATTTTAATTGTTAAAAAATGAAATGAGAAGATCTATTGTGGACAAAGAAAAAGAGTTATTGGAAAGATCTATGGGGGACAGAGGAAGTAATATTAAATAATACTCCGTAATAATAATAATAACACCATACCTATCATGCTTTCCTAAGGCTACACGTATTTCCAAATCATAAAACCCAATTCCAACTTACTCCATACTCCCTCCGTCCAAGAATATGCTAATTAATAAAGTATTAAAGTGTCAGAGGACTTGTACTAGTTTGTATACGAGGACTCTTATTGTTAATAGACCGGTTCGTGTAATTGAGTTTTTACGAGAATACAGATTTTATGGGGTTGAGAAAGTTGGTGGCTTGCTGTTGGACTGGGCTTTGATCACTACTCTAGTAGAGAGATGGAAACTTGAGACCCATTCATTCATCTTCCCTTTGGAGAGGTTGGAATTACTTTGCAGGATGTAGAAGTTTTGCTTGGATTGCCCGTAGATGGCAATCCATTGGCAGGGATGATTGGCCGATCCAGAGATCAGTGGATTCAGATTTGTGAGGACATGATGGGATTTAGGCCTTAAACATCCGATATTACGTCTAGTATGATTAGGATGTCTGCCATTATTCCTAAGCAACTAACAGATCATAGTCTAAATGTGGCAAATAATTTGGGACGAAGGGAGTATGGAGTAAGTTGGAATTGGGTTTTACGATTTGGAAATACGTGTAGCCTTAGGAAAGCATGATAGGTATGGTGTTATTATTATTATTACGGAGTATTATTTAATATTACTTCGATAAAATATTTAAATTTACTTATTGAACTGTAATGTCTATTTTACTCATCACGCTTCACACGTATGTCCAAACTTAGAAAATTATATATCGTTGGTCACCGGTTTATGAAATATACCCTAAAATCTAATTTTTATTTAAAATGGTCAACTTTACAAATAGTTCATCTTTTTGAGTAAATAAATTTAATATTTAGTTTTTTTTATTAAAATAACGGCTAACTACTAAGCCCGTTTCTGGGTCGTTATAAATGGTATCCGAGCAACCCTGCGACCGTGATGGGCCAAAAGAGCTTAGTTCACCTAACGGGAGAGATCTAGGGGTTTAAAAAAAGGATGCAACGAGAACGTTGCATTCGTAAGTGGGGGTGAATGTAATACCCTGATTTGAAAATAAATGGATTGGAGAAAGAAAAGGTTCAAAACAATTGATAGTACTACTCATACCAACAATGTGCACCTTCTTTTCGAGAGTTCATCACCTAGAAACTTCATAGTTAAGCATGCTTGACCTGGAGCAATTTTAGGATGGGTGATCCCCTGGGAAGTTTCCTTGGGCGCGCATGAGTGGGGACAAAGTACGCGGGAAAGACTTGTGTTGGTTTGTGGGGCCAGTCTACAACATTATGAGCGGACGCTTACGGCCAGGGTGTTACAATTGGTATCAGAGCAACCCTGCGACCGTGACGGGCCAACGAGCTTAGTTCACATAGCGGGGAAGATCTAAGGGTTTGAGAACAAAGGATGCAACGAGGACGTTGCATTCTTAAAGTGGGGTGAATGTAATACCCCCACTTATGAGCGAACGCTTACGGCTAAGGGGGGGCCAGTGTGATAAAATAATATAGTCTTATCCACATGTTGTTATGTATATATCTTAATATAGTTTAAATACGTAAACAACATGCAATGATATTTAAATTGAGACGGGAGAAATACAAAGTAAACTCAAAGAAGGTTTAAGTTTTTTTTTTCAAAATGGGTTAAGCTAAAACTTTTTGAAACTCAAATACGCTCAAGATTGTTTTAGCATTTAGGTTCGAGTTAAAATAATTAAAATAAGGAAAAATTATCTTAAATAACCCCATTTTTCAAGTTTTTTAAAAAATAATTCCACTTTTCATTGTTCCTGAAAATAATCCTAGTTTTTTGCATGTATGCTAATTTTGGGTCGTTGTTAAAAAGCTAACTGCCACTAAACGAATTTTTTTGAAAATGTATATTTTTCGAATATAAATGAAAGATGAGATTATAATAAGAAAGTTTACTTTTTTCTTATTTTAATTTAAATTTTAAAATTTATTTTTTTGAAAATATAACAATACACTCTTGTTAGAGATTTTTCTCAATCTTTTTAAAAAAATATAAAAATTTATAAATTTTTTTCTATTCTAGGGGAAATCTAATATTGGATTATCGAAAAGTAATTTGAGTATCGCTCGAGAAAAAAATTGCAATACAAAAAAAATATAGTGAATTATAAAATTAATTAGTGTCAGTTCAGAGAAAAAAATATTGTGTGATTTTCACAACTTTTGAATTATTATTTCAGGGAAAAAATGTGTACTAAACTATCGAAAAAAATCACAAGTTAGGTAGTTCCATTTTAGAAAAAATAATACGGGAAATAAAATATTATGAATAAATATTTCAGAGTGTTGTTCATGAAAAAAATTGCAATACAACAGAAAACGCAGTGAGTTATAAAAAGTTTCATTTCATAGAAAAATTTATTGTGTTATTTTCACAATTGTTGTAATGTTGTTTTGCAAAAAAACATTTATATAGAATTAACGAAAAATAATCACAAGTTTTGTGCTAATTTTTTAAAAATAATAGTAGTATATATAGTACAAAAAACAATTCAAAGTGCCGCTTAAAAAATAATTTCAACTTACAAAAAACAGATTCGTTCCATTTTGTAGAATAATTTTTTGTTCAAATATTAGCAGATTATCGATTATTGAGAAAAACAATTAGTTTCACTCTAAAAAGTATTTAAATTTGGTATTATTTATAAAAATATTTTTAAATAGTACATTTAAATTTAAAGTTAGATATTAAAAATGAAAAAAATTATCAAAAATATATGGACACATGAGGAAAGTAATACTCCTTCCGCCTCTAAATATATCTCACATTTGCTTTTTCAGTAGTCGCGGGAACTTTTGTTTATTTTGACGTTTTCATTGGTTATTTGATAAAATAAAATATTTTTGACACCTCTTATTTTGAAGAACTTTTCATTTAGTTTTTTGATATGTAAATTTTAATTTTTATTTCTATACCAATATGAAAATAAAATGAATTGAATAAACTTGGATATTTTACCTCGGTAAGGAAAAGTATTACTGGTATTTAATAATTACTCCCTCCGTCCTAAATCAACCTTCTCGGTTTGACTTTAGGCCATTTTTAAGGGATTAGTTAATTTTGCTTTGACTTCCAATTTTGCCTCTCCATTAAAACTTTGAAATAAAAACTAAGGCATTTCATTCCCTTCCGACTTCTGAGTACGACTAACTGGAGAATCTCTCTTGCTGAAAAATTCCCATTGATACTGGGAAAGCTCAAATCTTTAACCCACATGGAAATAGGATACAACTCATACGAAGGAATTATCCCGTGGTAATTTGGTAATTTGAGGAAGATTTGGACATTTCTAGGGCAAATCTCACCAGTCCCATTTCGAATGAGGTTGGAAATCCAACAAAACTAACTTCAATCTTCATGTTTGGTTATCTTCTTCATGGATTCATCCCATATGAAGTAGGAAACACCACTTCTCCTGAAAGTTTGGATCTTTCTGTGAATCTCCTCTCCAGCGAAATCCATATGAAGGGCGTGAAGAATAGATCTAGGATTTTGTGGGAGATGGAAGTTACAGAGAGAGCGAGAGAAGGAGAGACGGAGAAGGTCGAGAAGAACAAACAGAGAAAGGGGGAGACATATATCTAGGGTTTAGACGGAGAAAGGTCGACGGTGGCTTACCTGCTCAGAGCGGTCTGATCGGCGATGGTGGAGCGAAGATGAGATCTACATTTTGAGAGACGGAAGAGGGAGAAGAGAGACGGAAGAGAGAAGCCAGGAGGTTGAGAGAGACGGGAGAAGATTAGATCTACATTTTGAGGGGGGAGGAGGGAGAAGAGAGACGGAAGAGAGAAGCCAGGAGGTTGAGATAATTGAGAGAGGGGTAAGATAGTCAATTCATATTCTTTTTTAAGAAGTGAGAAGGTAGTTTTAGGACGAAGAAAAAAGGGGTAGAAAGATGGTTTTAGGTATATTCCGTAGCAATATACTCCGTACATCTTTCTAGAATTGTCCATCGTCTATTAATATGACCCTCTAAACTCTTCCACGACGGCAAACATCGAAAACCCTAGAAGAATTTGCAGCTGAGAGATGGCTATTCTTTCCGACTACGAAGAGCCGGAAGCTAATGCGCCTTCTTCCTCGGCCACCGCAACCAAGCCGTTTAAGGCTTCTCTGGATCCCGCAAACCCGCTTGGGTTTCTTGAGACGGTGTTTGGGTTCCTCGCGCGCGAATCTGATTTGTTCAAGAGCGATTCATTGATCAACGATGTGAATGCGGTGGTAAGGATGGTTAAGGAGAAGGTCCAAACCCAGGAGCGAATGCAGAAGGAGAAGGACCGTGGGACGAACGGGAATATTGACATAGAGATGAAAGAGGCGCCCATCCCTGCCGCGGCTGCACCTCCAAAGGAGGTGAAAGCAGAGGATGATACGGCTGCTGATTCCAAGGAGGAAAATAAGAACGGGCCAAGAGGTATTATTTAACCTCCATTTAGGGTTATACATACATATTTTTGCTTTATTAATTGGGTAGTATTAAACGAAGTAGTACTTTATTCTCAGTGCCCAATTGCATCCATTTGAATGTCCTACACATCTACAGTGTGTACAATGCAGAGTAGAATCCCAGTGAACTCTGTGCTGCTTGCGCATTGATTTTGGTTGAGAATGAAGGGGCACCGAATAACATCAAGCTTTGTGGCGTGTTTTCTAAAGTAGATTATGTGCCTGTATAATGTCCTTATTTCTCCTTGTGTTTATTGTTCAGAGTTTTCTATTGCAAGTTTTATTTAAAAAAGTGGAAAGGTTTAAACATCAGTTTTGCCTGCAGAATAAGGCCACTCTAGGTGGTTTCTCTAATTCTCTTTGAGGGGCGGAGTTTTTTCATCAAGGTACTTTAAGGTGCAAATGTCTAGGCTTCTTTGAGCTGCTAATCTCCAAATGACACACACACACACACACACACACGACCCTTACAATGACCCAAGGCTTCTAATATGCCTCCTCAGAGATGTCCATTCTCAACTGCTTGTTGCGCGTCCTTTGTGGCCTTTCTCCTCGGCCCCTCAACCAAAATGTTCTTCACCCTCTTCAACCTGTGAATGTGACCGAACCATTACAATCTGCTCTCTCAACTCTCTCTATATTAATAATTAAAATTGATTACTAACTCTATTTGGAAGACCTCATGTAGTATTTTTTTCCAACATCTCCTTGTATGAACACATGCCCCACATTGTTATCATCATCAAATGTTGGCTTCCACCTCTTCCCTGTGCTTCTTGCCAAAGTTGCACTACAGTTAAGATATTTTCATGTGTGAGCCATGTGTTTACTGTGCTTCTCTCCTCTGTACAAGCTCTAACATCCCCGTCTTAGCAACCAATACAATCTCTTTCATATCCAACTACCCCTCATTATGTGTGACCCTTGGATTCCTCTAAGAAATACCATCTAAAATCAGAACAAATAGGAATGCATTTTCTGATTCAATGTTTTTATTTTGTGTAACCCAACTTGCACAATGGAAGTGTCAAGTCTCCCCTCATTGTCCTGACACCTGTTCTAACTTAGGCATCCATTTGTTTTATTGCTCTCACTTACAATCAAAGCACACCTTTTACTGCCAAACTGCTCCTAACTATTTTACAAGGGGCACATGTCCAGTGTGGTAAATAATAACAATAAACTAAGGTCCTGCAAGTGGAGTCTAGTTGTGTAGATGTTTGTAGACATTGCCATCTACTAGCATTCTTCTGCAAGTTCCTTTTCTTAGCCTATCATCAATTAAAGAATGATTGTAGTTTTAAGGTAATAATTTTCCTTTTAATAATTTAATATAAAGAAGCATGCATTCGTTAGTGACTACAAACCAAAATTAAAAAGAAAAACAAAAATTAATTAATATGGGAGGGGCACTGAGTTATTTTTCTGGATTTATTTTATTAATTTGCAAAATTTGGTTGTGAACATAATGTCTTTAACTTGTGCTTGCATAGTGCAAGTTGGGTTACACCTGATATGTATGTGTGTATGTATGTCTGTGTGTATACATATGTATATGTGTGTGTGTGTGTATCTATATATATATATATGTGTATGTATGTATGTATCTATATATATATGTATGTATGTATATACATGCATGCATACATACATATACATATACATACACACACACACACACACACACACACACACACATATATATATATATTTCTGTGTTTATTATCAGCGTTTTATGTTTTATTTATTTATTTGTTTTATGGGGGGAGGCTGTGAAATACCTTATTGAGGCCATTTTCACTCAAGGGTGTTGGTTGTGTTTTTTCTCAATTTTACTCTCTACCATCTCATGTTTCATAGCACTTAGATCCATTGGTCTCCAGCCATTAACAGAAGTCCGGGTGCTGAAATCTTTTTATTCTGCTCTTTTTATAAGCCTATTTTCACTGAAGGGTGTTGGTTGTGTATTTCCTCAATGCCACTCTCTACCTTCTCATGTTTCATAGCCCTTAGATCCATTGGTCTCCAGCCATTAACAGAAGTCCTGGTGCTGAAATCTTCTTATTCTGCTCTTTTTTATGGCTGCAGCTCCTAACAGTGGAAATGGACTTGATATGGATAACTACTGTTGGACTCAAACCCTGCAGGAGGTCAATGTCACTGTCCCTGTGCCTCCTGGAACAAAGTCAAGGTTCATCATATGCGAGATTAAAAAGAACCATCTTAAAGTTGGAGTTAAGGGTCAGCCACCAGTTATTGATGTAAGTGCTTAGGTTGTGTTAGTTACGGAGACTATTTTGGCTAAGCTCATACATAGATGGTTTATTTAGTTATTTTGTTTTGCTTTTCAAGTTTGATGTTTGTATATTCTATTTCTTGTTTTGCAAGTCTGATGCTTGTTCACTCCTATTTCCAGGCTGAACTCTACAAGCCTGTCAAGGTTGATGATTGCTTTTGGAGCTTGGGTAAGTCTTCACAGTACTGTGCATAGCTATTTGGCATGCATGTCTTTTTTATCAATCATTTTAACATCTAACTCTTTTTTCTAGTTGTTTCTTACTCCGTATTCTAGATTAATACAGGCTAAATGTTAACTTGCATTTTGTTTTTCTCACTGTTCCACAGAGGATCAAAAATCCATCTCTGTACTGCTAACTAAGTTCGATAACATGGAGTGGTGGAAATATTTGGTCAAGGGTGATCCTGAAATTGATACACAAAAAGTAGAGCCCGAAAATAGCAAACTATCAGATTTAGACCCTGAGACGCGGTCAACTGTGGAAAAAATGATGGTAAGTTTTCAATATTCGTTTTTCTGTTCAATTTCCTTTCATCATATGCATCCACACATGATGTACAATATGTATATCGCTGTTAAACAAGAGAGTTGTAACCGTGCAAACAATTATTTTTTATGGGCCCGGGCATGGCCTTTAGTGGGGTAGAGCAGTGAGAACACCCAATGTGAAACTTAATGCCTTTACCTATTAGCAATACCACAGAGGGATTTGGTGAGAATTCCTGCTGTGATTTGACATACTTTCAATTTGGCAGCCCTCCCTGTTACCAAAAGGTAACATGGAAAGTTTAAAACCCTTCAAAATGCTACTATTTCTTTGCCAAGTGATATTGGTGTCATTAAATGACCGGTGAAACTTTCGATTGGATCCAGTAATATTTTCTTTTTATAAATGTTTGTGTATCTAGTAACATTTATGTTTCAAAATAAAGTGCAAAAATGTTCCAAAATGAAGTGCAAAAAAAAACCCGATTTGATGTAAAGTGTGAAGTGGAAGGCTGATGGCTGATATTGTATTATCTTTACCATCTTGATTATATACTACAATAATTGTATACCTGGAGTATTCTTTTCATCTTATGACGTTTTTAGCAATTGACTTCACTCGGTCCGTAATTCTCCACTTAATTTGATATCCTCGTCCTTTTTGTGTTTGGTGAATTTGTCAATGGCCTATATAGAACTTGTAATTTGTTTTGTGCAGTATGACCAGAGACAAAAAACCATGGGTCTTCCAACAAGTGATGAGATGCAGAAACAAGAAATCCTAAAGAAATTCATGTCTGAGGTACGTATTTTGCAAATCCTTTTATTTAATATTTTTATTTTCGTAGAAAGAAGATAATTTGCTTTATTAAATTATATCGAGATCATATGAGCCGACCAATCATTGTGTGCATCTTTTATGTTCGTCTTTGAAAGGAATTGGTCTGCTAATCTGTTTCCAATTAATTCCCACATTTTCAGAATAAAATGGAGGCTGCGTACTACAAAAAATAGTTTGAGGATAATTTATGAAAAACGTACCCTATTATTTCGTTTCTTTGGCTTCCTAATCACCTGCTGGGAGTTTTGGCTTGAATACCAATAATTTACTACCACCATCTCTTTATATTTATGCACATGTGACACCTTTATTGATGGACCTTCTACAAATTTTGCAGCACCCGGAAATGGACTTTTCCAAGGCCAAGTTTAGCTGATCGACAGTGCCTACTTTTGGTCTCAGTGGTGGTGCTGATGCATATTTGTTAGTGGCAAGAAAATAGGCCATTGTGTTTCTTCATTGCAGTTGATATGTCCTGTCTTGTGTTGGGTTGTGCAGTCAGTATATGATCAATCTTCTTGCTTTTGGTAACTATTATGAACTTATATGATGACCAATTTGAACAAATATGCTTGTGCAATGCTTTAATTGACTCAAGATTTTGCTACAAATCATTTTTTGCATCAACATTATCTGACACTTCCTGATTATTAGGATTTCATACATTATTGCTGTAGGCAGTAGATGTCTCCATTTGAGGGTTGCAGATCGTATTTCTGTTTGTGACTAAAAGTTCTTTTGAAGCCTATCATACCAACATTAGACTGGCCTCGGTGTTGAACACTTGAACTTGGCTATCCCTTAAGTGGTGTGTCATATGTTCAAGTGAAGGGAATGGTCATCTGTTCGTGGAATTAATGAAAATGCTTTATCCTTTCCTACAGTAGCCTGTCCTGCGGAAACCTGCCCTCATTCTTCATATTTTTTATATATTTAGTTCACAAGTTTTTAGAAGTTATCATTTTAGTGTCACATTTTAGGGTTTTGCATTGAAATTGTGACGAAAAAAATTGCTCCAAGTTTTTCTAAATAATTCAAGATAATATTACAATTTTATGCCAATCAATTGATGTTCACTATCCCCGATTTATCTAATCAAACCTTTATTACAATAAAATAGAAGTGTATTTGTAATTTTTCACACTTCCTAGTTAGTTCGATTGAAAAAATGATGAAATATGGAGACATATTTTCAGTTTTGAACATCTGAGCGAAACACCATGTGATGCAAGACACCACTATTAATCAACTAATTACAAGAGATAAAATTAATGTCGGTACATTGAATGGATGTAAAAACACAAGAAGTGACAATAAATAGACATGTACAAACAAGAGTTGGCTTGCCTGGCTCGTCCATTCTCAAATCATGGCGGATATGGACAACAATAATTATCTATATAGGCTCGTGTTTTCTCAAACTCAATTTTCATATGGGACTTAGGGTTGGTCTCTAGGTCTTGTGTTCTCCCTATTGACAACCCGTAAGATTTCTTTTTCCTCTTGCCATTCTTACCTCTGTAGGTTTCCCGGTAATAGGGATATCTGCGAAAATTCTTACCCATATCTTACCATTTCTTCGGAATTGTCCGCTCATAGCACGATGGAAGTGTCTGATTATAGCACGACGCGATGCTTGAATGGCTCGATATGAAAGACGACCAGCTCCACAACTTTTAGTGCCATATCTTTCTAAACCAAGTTGTGTACCGTCCGGTTTGCTATCCCTACTAGATCTGCCTTTACGATATTTACTATAGTTCGTATATTTCAGATATAGCATGTCCCCTTTTTTTAACTATATGAAACCCACACTTTGACACCTGAGATTCCGTAACGAGTAAGTGGTAACACGATGTATAGAGTCTGACACCTGCCCTGTGCTTGAAAATCAAAAGGAGAAGTGTTATAAGCTTTCAAGAAAACCCCGGAAAACGGTGGCAGTAACTCGAACTGTCCTAAGGTAGCAAAATTCCTTGTCGCATAAGTAGCGACCTGCACGAATGGTGTGAGGATTACCCCGCTGTCTTCGACATGGATCTGCCCATTTTTCAAGAAGTATACTAGTATACTACTCCGTATTAGATTATTAGTGTTCGTAATGTGCTCTCAGTTGGAGCTTATATTATTTTTTCATTTCACATTTGGGCATGTAATGTGTTATCACAACTTGAAACTACTATTATAACTACTTTTCATTGTGAAATTATTACTAATATGACTTGGGTTTTATATGTAATGTATTTTTTCCTGATTTGACTTCTATTTTATTTAAAAAAAAATTACTTGATGCAATTTTTGGGCTTGAAAGCCTAGTGGGCAACCTGGCACACACAAGTAAGCTGGTATGGGTATAACCATTAGTTCATCTAATTTGGGCCAACCAAACCCACCCATGTAAATGGACATTTATTCTTTTATTAAGTTTGGTCTACATGTAGTCTAGATCTGTGTCTGCATTGGTCTTATGTCAAACAAATAATCTGATCGCTCCAAATAGTCTAGATCTGCATCTAATATTGCATGTTTGAATAAAATAAAGAATATGTCATCTACACTTTTCTCTCGCTTTATATTAAATTTTAACTATTACTTTTTTACATTATAGTATATTTGACCAATTTTATTTTTTCAAGGTACACATGATGAGCTTCAAAATTTTTGGATGAATAAACTTGAGAAAGTCAAATTAGATGAATATACTGAGATGAAAGAATACTTATTTAGTCGTGACTTTTTAATATTTCTGAAATAAAAGACTATTAATTTAAAAGACAAGGAATATGGAGTATTTTTTTTATAGGGAGTAACGTTTAAGTCATCATTTGCGTCAAAATTGTATAATTGGCGTTATAGCTGTTTTACTGGAGCGTGTTTTCATTGGACAAGGGAAACCGATTAAAAGAGGAGGAAAAGAAACAAAAAGAAAAAGAGAGGGGCAATGAATGGAACTGGAATCTGCTGTCACTAGATTAGAGCGTAGAGGCCGGCCAGCTAATCCCCCCCGTCTTTGAGATTGACCTTGCACCAACCTCCACCAAGCTTTCTCACTCTCCCACCGCTGCTATATTAACGCACTCCCCCCCCGCTTATGAATTCCCACCCAAAGAAACCCAACTCTCGCTTCCAATTTCTCCGGCGGCCGACATTTTTTAGTCTTATTAATTTATAATCGGGTATATGGCTATGGAGTGTCCTACACCCGTGGGTCAATTTCCAGAGGATCCTCAGAAGCCCCCCAAGGGCAGTACCAGTAATGGTAGGGTGAAAATTATGCTCGCATTCGTTGCCGCCTTCTTGCTCGCCTCCGCCGCCGCGGTGGGCGTTTGGGCGAGGATGGAGGGGAATGTGTCCGGCGAGACGAGGATCAGGGTGAAGCCTACGCGGGCGATTTCCCTGACCTGCCGCAAAACCCGGTACCCCAATCTCTGCGTCACTTCCCTGCTCGAATTTCCCGGCGCTCTCTCCGCATCCAGAGACGAATTTGTTCACATTTCTGTCAACTTGACAATGCAGCGGTTCGAGCAGGCCCTGTCCCGCGCCACCGACATCGGGAACCTGCCGATGAGCGGTTTCGAGCGGTCGGCGTACGATGATTGCCTCGACCTCCTCGAGGAGTCGTCGGAGCTCCTCTCCAAGTCCCTCGCCTCCTTGGGATCATCCGGAAAGGGATCCGCGGCGGCGGCGGAGGACGTGCAGACCTGGCTGAGCGCCGCCCTGACGAACCACGAAACGTGCAAAGATGGAATTCAGAACGCCGGCGGGTCTCTGAAGGCCAAAATGTCCGAGAGGTCGTTGAAGGACTTGTCGGAGCTGGTGAGCAACTGTCTGGCCATCTTCGTCGCCGCAGAGAAAAACAACGGCGGAGACTTTTCCGGCGTGCCGGTCCAGCACCGCCGCCGCAAGCTGTTGACCCGAGAAGAAGATTTCCCGGTATGGGTATCTCGGCAAGAACGACGGTTGCTTGACGCCGCGCCTGGGCCCGTGATCCGTGCGGACATTATTGTATCCAAAGACGGGAACGGGACAGTGAAGACCATCGCCGAGGCGATCGAGATGGTGCCGGAAAAATCTGATCGCCGGACCATAATCTACGTTAGGGAAGGAAGGTATGTATGTCCACCAATCTTATTTCTTCCTTTTTCTATCTATCCATTACTGTTTATGTTATTTACTCCCTATCTTTCTTCAAATGTGTGTTATTTTGAGTTTGAGTAATTGTTTTGAGGAACTTGATCTAAAATTGAAACAAAGAAATTAAACTTTGGGAGTTGGGACAATAATTTCATAGTGTAACTCGATTAATGTTGATGATGATTGGTACAAATGTGTTCAACTGGAATTTTAGTTCAAAAGATAAACCGACGTTTTGTCGTGTATGATAAACCGGGTGCACTGTGTACCTTTATTAGTTGGCATTCAATTTGGGGTTGATTAGGTTGCCTCTCCGGTCTCCCCAACCACGTCCAAAAGTTTCAATTCCAAAGCTTATTTTGTTCCTTCCCTATTACTCCCTCCGTTCGGAAATGTTCTTCCCGTGTTGACTTGGCACGCTTATTAAGGAATAGTAAAAAAATGCAAAATTTTCAAAAATGCACGTACTATAAACTTTTAAATCTCCTTTTATTATTAAAAAAGTATTAAAAAAGTAGATTTGTGATAAAATAGAAGGGTATTATTGATATTTAGCCTTAAAAAGCATACTAAAAAAGGAAATGAGAAGATTATTTCCGGACGGAGCAAAAAGGAAAATGGGAAGAATATTTCCAGACGGAGGGAGTAGTATACTACTACTCGTATTATTTTTTATACATTAAAAAATTAATGAGTATATACTACTTCCGTCCCAGAGTATTTGTCCATTTTCATTTTTACACAGCATCTAATACACTTCTTTAATTTATTTTATCTTGTAATTTGTATATTAAAAAATTATAGAAATTATATATTACTCCCTCCGTCTGGAAATGTTCTTCCCGTGTTGACTTGGCACGCTTATTAAGGAATAGTAAAAAAAATGCAAAATTTTCAAAAATGCACTTACCATAAACTTTTAAATCTCCTTTTATTATTAAAAAAGTATTAAAAAAGTAGATTTGTGATAAAATAGAAGGGTATAATTGATATTTAGCCTTAAAAAACATACTAAAAAAGAAAATGGGAAGAACATTTCCGGACGGACTAAAAAGGAAAATGGGAAGAATATTTCCGGACGGAGGGAGTAATAATCTATATGTTAAGACAAATTAAACAAGATCACACAGGACTATATTTAGGCTTACACATTGAGAGAATTTGATGAGTCAAATAGAATTACTGTAAAACATAAGTCATTTCTCAATGTAGGACTTAAACTTTTTTATTTTTCAAATAGTACTTAATAATGTTTAGTGAGAGGAATAATGTCCTGTGAATCTGTGATGATGGATATTTTACTTGAATAATGACTAAAGGATAATGACCAATGGTCCTACATTGGAAAATAAAAACATATGATCCTATATTGAAAAAGTCATTATATTTAAGTCCTATTTAGGTAAATTTCCCATGTTTTTATTTTTGAAATAGAAATTAAAATGCATTTACATTAGCAAACATGATCATGTACATTGCTAAAAAAATATAGTAATGTGCACATGTACGTACAGTACCACATTACAATCTCATTACCACTGTTCGAAGTCGTATTACGGAAATAAAAACATGAAACTCCTATTTTATTTAGGGTGATTTCTATTATAAGAATCATAATGAACACTTAATATACTTTTGATTCTATGTCCTAATTTAAATCACATATTTCGATATACGATATTTGATTAAAATTATTTTCAATTCATTTTATATAAAAATTATGTATTTAAAAAAAAATAAAAAGCTCAACAAAACTAGTGGTGACATGATTATATTATTTTATCAAATGACTAACAAAAATCAATAAAAAATGAAAAAAATTTGATCATATAAATAATGAATATGCAATTTAAATAAAAATGGATGCAGTATTTTTTATCCTATTATTCATGCTAATTTTAAAAATATTTTAAGATAATAAATAAAAAAATACTTAAATATCCTAAAAAGACATCTAAAAATGAAGTGATCAAATATCAATCTAGACATAAATGCACAATGAAATTAGGAGTAGTAAAGAAAATTCCGCCCCCCTACAGTTTGGTTCAATTGATTTTGGACTCATTTGTTTTGTTCAAAGCATATTCGTCTATCATATTTGACTGTTTTGTTTGGTTAAATTAATTTTTGTTAGAATATTGTGTAAAAACCTTTTTGTCTAATATCGAATCATGACAAAAGATCAAACTTACGAATTTAAGTTGGAAAAAAAAATATTTTATTAATGGATTTTCTAAAAAAAATTAAAATCTCTAGCAAACAAATATGACATTATTATTTTATTCATATAAATAATCAATAAAAATATTGAGGGAATTGTTGAAGTTTTGTGGGAAATTATACAGCAACACAGAGTAACTTTTTAAACTACCTAAATTTCTTACCACTCCGTGTTTTTTTTTTCCTTTTTTGAAACTTACAACTCCGTGTATTTTATTTAGCTTATCTCATTATAATTCATTATCCTAATCATTGGTTCTTTGACTTTCTTTCTATATTTCGTAGACATTAGCCCTTTACAAGACACCAATATTACACTATTACTTGGTCCATCTCCTCTGGTTTTCTTATTTTGTAATGAACTCGCCGTCCCAAGATGTTTATTCCATTTTAACATCTTACAAACAATTAGGATAATTAAATAAAAATTATATAGTATATGAATTAAATATTTTAGAAGATAAATTAAATAAAATTATTTTTGTATTAATACCTAATATAAATTTTATTTAATAAATGATCAAAATTTCATCAGTTTTGATTTGCAAATATCTAAAGTGAAATTTGCACTGAATAGGACTAAAACATAAGTAATTTCTCAATGTAAGACTTAAACTTTTTTATTCCCTAAATAGGACTTAATAATGACTAGTGTGAAGAATAATGTCCAATTGATGCTGGATATTTAGTTGAATAATGACTAATAGATAATGACCAATAGTTCTACATTGGAAAATAAAACATATGGTCTTATTTTGAGAAAATCGTTATGTTTTAGTCTTATTTAGGTAAATTACTCATATTTAAAACTTGACAAATGCTCTAAGATAGAGTAGAGTTAGTAACTCCTTTAGGCTCCGTTTATCAGACTTCTCTGCAGATCAGTGGAGAAAAATTTGAATTTTTAAATTGTGATTTGAAGTACCATTTCATGTTTTATTTTAAATGTGAAATAATAGGAAGTTCACGTACAACTTGTTTCGGGTGCAGGTACGAGGAGAAAAATCTGAAAATAGATAGGAAGAAAATAAATGTGATGATTTTCGGAGACGGGATGGGTAAAACTATAATTTCAGGAGGAAGGAGCGTCGTCGCCGATAACATCACGACCTTCCACACCGCCTCTTTCGGTAATTAATCAATCTCTAATTAGTCCTTCACTTTTTCTCTTATGTATATATATATCAGGCTTAGTATTAATTGATGATCTGTGGAATGAGAAATTGATGATGATGATGATGATGTGATTTGCTTTATTGGGCATGCATGCAACAGCTGCGACGGGAGCTGGTTTCATAGCGAAGGACATGACGTTCGAGAACTGGGCGGGGCCGGAGAACCACCAGGCGGTGGCACTGCGGGTGGGGGCGGACCACGCGGTGGTCCACCGGTGCGAGATTAAAGGGTACCAAGACACCCTGTACGTCCACTCCCAGCGCCAGTTCTACCGGGACTGCGAGATCTACGGCACGGTGGACTTCATCTTCGGCAACGCCGCCGTGGTGTTCCAGAAGTGCGGCATCTTCGCGCGGCGGCCGCTGCCGAGCCAAAAGAACACCGTCACCGCCCAGAGCCGCAAGGACCCGTACCAGAACACCGGCATGTCCTTGCACGACTGCCGCATTCTGGCGGCCGACGACCTCGAGGCGGCCAAGCTCAACTACTCCACCTACCTGGGGCGGCCGTGGAAGATGTACTCCAGGGCGGTGGTCATGATGTCATACATCGGCGATCACGTTCATTCCAGAGGCTGGCTTGAGTGGAACGAGACGTTTGCCCTCGACACCTTGTACTATGGGGAGTACAACAACACCGGGCCAGGTGCCGCTTTGAACCAGCGGGTTAACTGGACCGGGTATCACTTGATAAACACCACGGCGGAGGCTTATAAGTTCACCGTCGCTAGCTTCATTTTTGGATCCTCATGGCTGCCGCCGACCGGAGTGGCTTTCTTGGCGGGTCTCACCACCTAGCTAGCTAATTCATATTAACTAATTTATTTACTATTTATTTACACACATCATCGATCGACACATACAACAACAACAACAACAACCATCGTCATTCGGTTTCCTTTTTTTCAGGTTAATTATATATGTATAATAACCATTTTTATTTTTGGGCAATCAATTTTATTTGGAATTCCGATCGATTAGTTTTGATTTGGTCGTCACTCAATTGCAAAGCTATGCTTGCTGCTGCTACAATTAATAACACTGTAATTAATTCTTTTTTGTTTAAATTCCATTCTTCATTTATATATAGAATCTTTCAAAATTTCTATATCTTGTGTAAGTGGGTCGATGTTCATTTAATTTATTGGAAAAAGATTTGGATATAGTCTGTGCGTATAAAGAACGAATGTAATCTAAGCTCCCTATCTAGTCAATTCCTGTTATATTTATCATTAATGAAGCGGGGACTTCGGCTCTTATACCTTATGATCGAGGAGAAAAATTTATGGAGCAGGGCTTGTGCACTTGTCGGTAGGTGCGACTAGCTTCCTCTCTCATCTCTAGCTTCATTATTGTTTAATTTTATAGAGTTCAAAAAAAGTACATCAAATTTTTTTAAAAACTGTGGGTGAAATTTATTTAAAAGAGAAAACAAAATGAAGACTTAGAGCTAGAATAACTTCATCTCAACTGGGCCGTGCATTTTGTTAGACTTAGCGCGCACCTCTAAGGGGTGAATTGAAATGTCAGCCACTTTAATTGATTTTAACGGAACTTATCTTTTCAATTACTCATTTACTCTCGTGTATAAAATGCTCAAGAACACGTAGCCACAAGGACAAGTAATGACAAGCAGTAAAGGACACCACGATCTGTATTGGTTTAGCCTAATGCCTACATTCAATCTCCGGACAAGCGCGACTGAGCCTTCACTAACCACCCCACCAAACTTAACGGTATTTGCAAACATTTAAACTCAAAAACTTGGGTCACACAAGCTTCTTAACCTATCACATATGGCTTGATTACACAATGCAAGTCATAGGATTTCACCACTTGGCGTAGTCCCAACGTTAAGATTTCTCAAACTACTTGGCGCAAACCAACATCAAGATTTATTTGACCACTTGATGAAGTCCTAACACTAAGATTTTACAACCTTTCTTACAAGAAAGAAAATAAATCACACCGAGAATTACTCGATCTCCAATATAGCGAATATACTGCAATACAAATTAAAGTTCCTATAAAATATGACAATAGCTACTCTTGAAGACTCAAATCAGTATGAAACTCATACAAGAAAAAAATATGATCAACAATGATCACTTATGTTCCATGCCAAAAACCAGGCATAGATACATGTCCATTTATATATGTGACACATATGTTGTATCCAAGGCTTGCACTTATGTTCTCGTCTCCTCGGTCCGCCTCCTCGGCTTGTTAGCTGGTTGGCTATATGTATGTTTGTTGAATTGGTAGTGAGTGTTGGGCTATGCCCCGACAACAAAAACCATGCCCTATTTATGTTTCTTATGTTCAGTTGCATCGGACCTATTATGTTAGTGTAGGTCTATTTATAGACATCGCCATGGCTTGTGAGGGGGATCTATTCCATATTCTCACCCAATCCAAGACACTCTTCATTTATCTTGTTCTACATCCCTCTCTAAACTATGGTCTTAAGTGTCCTTTAATGGTGCTTTCATAAAAATTTATATGAGTAATACTAAGAACATTATTCAAGTCAATGTATAAGTATTTGGTTAATCACTTATTCCCACGCAACCATGATGCAATAATCCAGGGGTCGATCTCCAATGTACGTGGTTCTTACTAATGTTGAATGTCATATCGCGTACCATTATGCCGCTCTCTCGAGAAATACATCCATCATCGCACATACGTTAAGGCCTGTAGGCTCCTACAACCTTTGTGCAACGTATAACATAAATAATTTGATGAATGACGCCAAATTTCATCATTCGTTCTCTAATTAATTATGTACTCCTCGCAGTTGTTCACCATCTCTGGAGTCAACCGTTCTCAAGTGCTCCCCTCAGGATCAAACAACAAGCGAGAAGTCCCAATGATAACCTTAGACACCCTTTCCTTTCACAGAATTCTGTGCTTCAATATTTAATGGTATTCAAGAATATGAAAAAATTATACTCCACTTATATGTATTATAAGCATTACGAACACTAACTGCCCTTGAACAAACAAAAAAAAAAACGTCGTATAATCCCTCGGGTAAGGAACAACCGGCGAAGTCCAGTACCCTATACTCTTTGTGATCCCTGCCTGGCCGACACCCTAGAACCTATATCCATATATATAGTAATTATAAGAAAAATGAGATAACAAAGTTTATCAATTTAAAAATATGTCATATCAAAAAAATACATCCGGGAACTGCTTTGGCTGATAGATCGATCTCCTCCTAAAGCTGTCTAGCTCAATAGAATGAGGCCCAAAGACCTCGTCTTACCTCTCAAAGGCCAACTCCGATACACGTGTTGAGGTGGTGTGCGCGCCAAAAGAAGCATAAGAGGAAGAAATATCTGGATTAGATGGGGTTATGGGGGCTAGACGCTCCATCTGCTATAAGNCCCCCCCCCCCCCCCCTAAGGGGAACTAGACAAAGCCCCTGCAGGAAGCTTAAGCTTGCTTTTCCCCTTACTCTTCTCCTTATCCTTATCATTTCCCATCTATATTTTTCTTTTTTGAAGCATGCCTGCTCTTGGTTTTTTATTTTGGGACAAAGTATCATTTTAAATCATTTGGGTCAATAGTTTGCAAAATGAATGTCATACTTCGAAAGGTCCGTTTGGTACACAGAATTGACGGAATTGAGATTCAATTAGAAATTGAAATTTCTATGAAATTGAATTTAGATGAAATTGAATTCTTCAATTCCAATTCATTTTTTGCACTACCAATTACAAATCCTCCTATTTTGGTGCTACCAAACAGCAAAATTATAATCGTTGTCCCTAATTCCAGTTCCGTAGTTTGAATTCTGTGTATCAAACGGAGTATAATATTCAAATGTACTCCCCACCAAAACTCTTCTTCTTCTTCTTCTCAGTTTGACCCGGCGTGTATTTTTTAAGCAAGTTGAAAAATTTCATGAACTCTCCAAAACTACCCCTTCACCCTATTCCTATTTCGCACGATTCTTCTCCATCTCGCCTGCATTTCCTTTTTGGCTGCTTCAATTTGGAGAGCCTTGTTCAACTTTAACTTCACTGCATAAAATTTAGAATGCCTTCTAACATTTCTTCAGTGATTAAGGCCTTATTTGGGAACAATGTTTTCGATTAACATTAGGTAGTGTTTGACAACTAGCATTTCATTTCAATTCATGCATTTCAATTCTAAAATTTAAAATCTTGAATTTCAAATGACAACGGAAGGTGCATGGATTTCAAATTAAGCTTTGTTATGAATGAGAAAAATTTGACTCAAATCCAAATTCAAAATCTTTAAGTTTCCCAAACATGGAATTTGAGCCAAATCCATATTTGAAATCCAAATCCATGTTCCCAAACATACCATTAATGTTTTTGATAAAATTTTAATGGTGTAGATTAATTATGAAAACACCAACGCTAAAAACCGCTTTTTCATAACACCACCGCTAATCTTTAGTGTTGATGCCAAACGGGGCCTAATTAGAAAGCCTTCTCCAAATTTGAACAGGACCAGAAGCTATAATTTGAAAGCCTCTTGAATTTGCAAAAAGATATTTGAAAAGCTGGAGTAGCTGAATATGAACACCAATGTCTTATCTTCCGAAACAAGAGAAACAAACAGCATATCTGGAAGAGATGGAAAGAGCATTCACAAGTTCCTTTCAATGAAGTCCCATATTCTCTCTTCCATGTAGATGCGTTCCCTGTGCCGCCTAGGCATGTGACGCTCATCGGGAAACACGAGCAACTCATAGAACTTTCTAGAAGCTGCAAGGGCATTAATGAGCCTGGCAGTGTGTCTGAAATGCACATTCTCATCAATCATGCCATGCACCAATAACAGCTTTCCCTCTAACTTGTCGATGTGGTGCATCACAGAGCTCTCAAGATACCCTGACTGGTTTTCCAAAGGGCGTCCCATATACTTTTCAGTATAGAATGTGTCATATCCATCCCACGATGTCACAGGAGCACCCGAAACAGCACACTTGAACACTTCTGGAAACTTTGTCAGTGTCATAGCCGATAGATATCCGCCGTAGCTCCACCCATAGAGCCCAATGTGACCTTCCTTGGCAAGCCCATGTTTGAGAAGCCACTCAGCTCCCGTTGCTTGATCCTCACTTTCAACACCACCACAGTTGTACTTGAGTGCTCCTTCAAACTTGAGTCCTCGTCTAGCAGTGCCTCTGTTATCCATCTGTATAGGAAAAAAATCAGGATCAGATTTCTTGCTTCCTTTACACTGTGGTTCAAGGAATTTGAAAGGGAAAAAAAAAAGAATGACATGGAATAGTTTTTCTTGTTTGGTTAGAGAAAAGGAAAGAAAAAGGGGAAGGAAAAGAAAATGAGAAGCCAAAATCTAAGAGGGAGAACCAAATTCTTCCCATTTTGGTAAGGAAAACGAGAGTACCATTTTCTTTATTTTCCTTCCAAATTCCTCAAACCTAACATAGTGTCAATGTTTCTTGTTTGTTTTGCTTTGCCAAACCAAGAACTTCCATAGTGACTTGAGACGAAGGTAATTGCATCGATTAATCTATATTATATAGCCAATCATATTTTGGAGTTTAAACAGCCCATTGGACTATGTTCTCCACACAAAGAATATAGAAATCCTGCTCCCAGAAACACACAGCATCCAAACTAGCTGTATGTTAACCCAGGTTGCAATGTCATGGGATGACCCGGGGGTGCTCCGGTGCCCCGTTCGTAAAATTTACGGCTCCTACCCCCCCAACCCCACCGGCAAACCCCCCCACCCCGAACAAACCCCCCCACCCCCTCCAATTGCACCCCACAAGTCGATTTTGACTTTGGAGTCAAAATTTGACTCCAAAGTCAAAATCGACTTGTGGGGTGCAATTGGAGGGGGTGGGGGGGTTTGTTCGGGGCGGGGGGGGGGGGGTGGGGGGTTAGGGGGGTAGGAACTGTCAATTTTACGAATGGGGCACCGGAGCGCCCCCGGGTCATCCCATGACATTGGTTCCCAATGTCATGGGAACCAAGGTGTAAGTAGAAATGCAGGAACAAGTAACTATTTCATGCTAGAAAATTGTTGAAAGATGCCAATTGATTGGGTAAGCACAGGGGTGGAGCTAACCTTCCAAACTAAAATTCCTTTGCTTCTCAAAAATTGAGCTCTCATGTCAACTGTGTTTGCCCATGAATCATTGACAAGCTGCACACCAGGACCCCCATATACATGAATCATTGTCTTGTATGGAGGAGGTCCAAACCTTGTTTCATCTGGTCGATATAGTATTCCATATAGCGTAGTCCCCTCTTTTGCTTGTATCTGAAATATCTCCGGAGGTTCAAGCTGGAGCATTTTGACTCTTGGAATACTGCTTGGTTGATCATGCAAATGCATTATGAAACTTCCATCATGCAAGGAGCATAATGAGATTTTGGGAGGTGAGACTAACGAATCGTGAATGTCTACAAACCTCTGCATCTGATGATCAAGCACAACCACATGTTTTCCCCTTCCCAGAGTCAATCTTAATGGTTCCTTTAGAGAACCGTTTGGTTCAGGGAACAATTTAGAACAATAAAGGTGAGACTCCAAAGGACTATCTAATGTTCCGGTGAAGTATACGAGCCCAACAGCTTCATTTACACCAACAACTTGCTCAACCATCCAATGACCTTGAGTTAAGGGACCCAGGCATGTTCCATTATAATCATGCAGATACAAATGTCTGAAGCCAGTTTTTTCACTTGCCCAAAGAAAGTCCCCGGAAGATTTATTCAGTCCAATCTCTAAAGGAGTGAAGCAATCATGAAGATTGATCCAGGTATCATTTTCTTCAACCAAAAGTACTTCTTTTTTACCAGTGTTGATATCAAACTTCAGTAACTTTAATTTGGTGTGTGATCTATTCAATACCTGAGCAGCAAGGATATTTTGATACATCCAATTCACCCTAGCCAAATATTCATCATCATCATCATCATCATCATCTGTAACAAACTTTCCTCCACACACAACATCCATCCAGGTTACAGGACCTCCATTTGAAGACACTACCCCCAATTGAACTTTTGCATTTGGTTGCCCAGAAAATGGGTAAGCATGGTCCTCCTGTGCCTCTGGACCGGTCGAACTTTTACCTTGGTGCATGATTCTGAAAAAAGGTATATCAGATGAATCAACCTTTGTAAATGCTAAAAACTTGCCGTCAAGTGACCACCAGAACCCATTCTTCCTGTCCATTTCTTCCTACATCAAGCAGAAATGGGATAAGTTCAATTCATGTAAATATACAAAGTGGATATCAGAATATAATTCAGCTAGATATTGCCAATTTGAATTTGGAAAAAAACTGCTTTAAAACTGAAGTTAAGGTAATTTTTATTTGACCCTAAACAAGATGATCAATATCCCGGCTAAAATTAAATTTACCAATATTTTAAGTAGAATGACTGTACGAGAAGATAAAGAATTGGATACAAGGAATGATTCAAAGCACATAGAACAAAAGTTCCAGTATAAGTGCAGATATATGGAACTGCTTTTGGTCCTATTTATTAGTCCACTTTCTAACCTTTATAGCCATTTTTATGAATTCATTTAATCAATATATGGAACATTAAGTATTTTTTTCATTTTTACCTTTGGGAATATTGAATAGAAACAAACAGGGAAACCTGAAAAGATAACTAAAACATATTGTATTGAAAGCACATTGAGATAAAAAATAAGGGCAGCTTTGGTATGACTAGATCAGGTGTGATTGATAAAAACGCTTTATGTAACATTATTAAAGTATCAGATTTAAATAAAGTGGATGATAGATAATCATTTTACCATCTTTAAAACCACCTTAACCAAAAGTAATTAGGCAGCACAAATAAAACCTTGATCTTACCTGGGCAATATATTCAGCAAGAGCATGCACCTGATGATGGAAATTGGAAAGTAAAGCACAATTTTAGTACCATACTAGAAAGCTCTATGCAATCACCGGACAGTTAACCATAGCAGCAATATAAATGAAACACAGGGAAACAGAGTAATAACCTGCGATTCGACTCAGTGCCAAAACAAGAATTACTAATGAAGCCCACTTTGGGTTAATTGAATGACGGTGTTGGTAAATGTATATAAAAACTGGCATAACAAAGCAAACAAATTCCTTACAATGATGTTTCCATTGGAACCAGATGTTAATTGGCTGCTGTTATTGTAGATAAGGTCGAATATATTCAGCTCATTGCCTTTGACAAAAGCAAGTTTTGATCCATCAGGTGAAATATGTGGATCCATAATAGGCATTGATGAGGTACTTGGAATCTTAAGTTCAAGTTCTCCCATAAGATCCTTGAAATATATCTGCTCGCATAAAAAGTAATCATCAATTAAACTGACAGTTTAGAACTACATATACTGCTGTGCTTAAAAGGTTATATACTGCAGGAATGAAGACAAAAGAGTCAAGATAGATTAACTACAACATTCCAAATTCGCTTATGAAATCTGGATAAAGTAAACCTTCAACTAGAAATGTAATGCCTAAACCTAGTGAACACGGCAGAGTAGTATGATGTTTTCGACCAGATCTATTTACATTTTATCACTTGGTATATCCCAGTTTCTCAAATATTGTTTTGACTGGATAACAGTATCAATGCATATGAATATATTCTTTCCAGCAGAGGTCCAGAAGGAGAAGCGATCTAACATAACTGCATATAATGATAAATTCAACTCACGATGGCTTTCCTAAAAAATAATTCCCTTCATCCTAATATTTTTGTTTGGTTTTGTTTTGGGACAAATACCGAGGTAAAGATTAAAGTAAAAGAAAAAGTCTTAACTACTCTTACTTTGGTTGAGAACAAACCGTTGAAATCACGTGGATGGATTCAAATGGGTCTGAAAGTACACTCAGCTTATTTTAATTGTTTTCAATAAAGTACAATGATTAGAACCAACACTATTCATCAATGTACGTATGGGCAAAATCTGATGAACCAATTTTAGTAATGTGGCAGCCAACTTCATAAATAATCCAAAAATCTAAAACAAGAAGCTTCTTCACTCCAAATGAACACCCCCCCCCCCACACACACATTCTTAGCATAACACTTATGCTGATATCTTTTCCCTTGTACACTCTGCCATCATCTTTTCCCTTGTACACTCACTATCAACTTCTTATAGGGTTCCTGAACACCCGTCAACATTCTCCCCCTTCAACATCCAACAGTCTTCCACTCTTCATCTTCAGCAGCCAACACTTCGACTCAAAATTATCAAACTTTGTGCGGCTGAGTTTGCAATATTGCATGGGAAGGTGATAAAGGTTCTAGGTTGTAACGCTCAAAAAATACCACATGTTGGGATTTGGGAAGAGTACACATGCTTCATATTTGAGCTGAATTTTTAGTCTCTTCAACATCCACACATGTATGGATCGGTGAAAGATGTGTGAAAATAAACAACCATTCTGGGGTCTCAAAAAAGACCACAAAAACATAAATCCTAAAAAGAGGCACAAATAAACATACAATTGCATATGGGCAGAGACACTATGTAATGTCAACTTGTCAAGCACAACACATAAATCCTAGAAAGGGGCACTAGGGGAAAAAATAAACAAGCAATTGCATACAGAAAAAAATAGTGTTATATCAAACACGTCACAAAAATTCCAAGATAGACAAATAACAAATTAGTATGAAGAAGAAAACATCAAAGGCTTCCCTTGGACAAAGTACAGAGGGAGATAGATCTGGAGCATAGCCTTTGTAACTGGAACATGGTACCAAGCTGGTACCTCCTCTAAGTTGGGGTCATACTTAAGAGACTCCAAGCAACTGAAGGGATCCTCTCCAAGTCTCCAAGTTGGGGTCATGTTACATGATTAAACCCTTCATCACCATTTGGATAATCGATCTTCAGAATCAGACACCATCTCATCTTTTAAACCAACACCATATTCCTCCAACTCTTTAGAGTCGGGGGCAATGAAGTTGTCAACATCCTCGGATATTCGTAGTGACCAATTAATAGATCTTTGGTGTCGGGGATGATAAGATCATTCGTATCTTCATTGTCGCCAACAGATGGATCTTTGGAGTAAGGGGTAATCACATAATTGAGTTCCTTAGACACCGGATTTTACTACAACCCTCTAGGCCTCTACATTTATCAATGCAACAATATGTCGATGATGATTTAAAATATTGATCTCAAGCTATGATACAGTAGTAAGAACTATAATGCATTATCCAATAGAGGAGATGACTAATACGCTCATCATATCCATTATCTAATACAACAGATATAAAAATTTAACTTGACGAAAGAGTAACCGAAGACTCTATATGTTAGTTTTCTCAGCCTTGGCCTTGTTATCATCCAAATTATGCTAATGTTGAGTCCAGCTAGTACGAGGGACCTGTTATACAATCACATTGATAAGAGATGAACTTCTCTCACTTTATAGAATAGGTTTAAAGGTTGACACTTATACACTTATATTTCAGAAAATATTATAAAATGTTAGCTAAAATTAGGATATGTATGTGTAAGGTTGTAAGTTATAACTAGCTCCAAGTGTAAGTAAAGAATTCCAGATATTACTAATCAGAAGTAATGTTAAACTAAAACAGAGACAACTAATTTCAAAGAGGAGGCAAGCTAACATACCCCAGCTGGCAACGGTACCATAACGGTCTTCCTTGTTGAGTTTGTCTTCACCCATTCATAGCGTGTTACACCCAATCCACGTTCCCGTGACCTCTCCCTTCTCAATTTCTCTTCTGCCGATATATTATTTTCATCAAGACCACCATCAGGAGGACTGAATAACAATTCTTGTCTGCCATTCTTGAGATCAAATACATAAATCTTCCTATTCAGATTTTGGTCGGGACTAAACAAAAATGTCACTAGACTGTCATCAGGGCTGAAACTAATAGATGTCGGTACTCCATAGCCAGGCAGTGGAAACTGTACTATCTCCTCAATAGGAAACATGAAGCAATTCTCTAGAGGCTTAGAAACATTTGTGTCGGTAAGTGGCATTTCACAGTATGATGATCTTGAAGTCTTGATCTCTTCAAAGTCTTCTTGTTATTAGTATTCATAGATTACATTACAAATAAAACTACCAGCAGTACACATTGAACTGTCAAACAGATCGATCTGCAAACACCAGAATTTGTATCAATTCTACCACAAAACCCAAAATCCAATCCTCAGCAGCAATGAAAATGATTATAGTTTCAAGAAATTCATATAACAAACTCAAATCTCAATTAGCTCTCGGATGTGAAGCGTAGATAAAACTAACCAAAACATTCTCCAACTGAATTATGTCATTTAAATGATAATGTTTCTAATATTCTAGCAATTTACTCTGTACTTTTCATTAACACCATATCAACCCTAGTCTGGACCTCGAAGTATAATTACTAGTATTTCGCAATGGAGTTCGGTTTTTTCCCTCAAACAACTCCCAACAAGGAAAAATGAATTCGAGGGGTCGGGAGGATCCAAATTAGCAACGGAAATCACATACGGAGTATTACAATTAAACAGTTCGAATAATATCTTTACTTAAGAGAGAAGTTTGATAGATCGGCAAAAAAAAAGAGCTTGAGAGAGAAGTATGATAGATCATTAGATCGGCAAGAAAAGGGATAGAACTCGGATTTTCCCTCGAAAAACAAATAATCTTTTTTTCTCTAAAATAAAACTAAGTTGACCAGACTAAAATGATGACACTGGAGCACTTAGATCATTGGCAAGGCCAAGGCAAAAATGAAATGCCATACGGTGACATGGATTATTTCAACCAATAAAAAATAATTCAGTCACCATGTGACAAATGAGTGGAGTGGAGTGTCGTAACATACAGTGGCAAGCCATTGTTTTTGTCTATTTTGTATTTTTTAATAATTTTTAATTATAAAAAATTATTTTAAAAATCTATTTTATTATTAAAATATGTTTACTTCTTTAAAAAAATATTTTTTTCAAAAATTACAAATATTAAAAATATTTAAAAAAATAAAAAATGAGAAAATCATGCCTTGCACATGAAATGATAAGTGGGGTGAAATGACCATGGAATGCCATGATTTGACATTTGAGTGGAATTTGGTGACATGGCATGGCAAGGCAAGGCATTGCCTTGCCATTGTGAATGCTCTTAGAGCTTGCTTTTTTTAAATTATTTTTATTATTTATTATATATTTTCATGGTAATCATTAATCAGACCAGATTAAAAATAATTTTAAATATTTATAATAAGATCAGAAGTTATTTCAATCAGACCAGAATCAATCGCATTATGTGAAGAAAAGTAACCTTAAAAAAGGGGGAGTACCATGGGGGACGGATTTCCGCTAGTTAAAATTGCACAATAATGGGCCTGTTTGGGAATAGCGTTAGAGATTAGCGTTAATGTTTTGGATAAAATTTTAACAGTGCAGATTACTTTGAAAACGTTAACGCTAAACGCTGTCTGTCGATAGCCTTTTCAAAACACTAGCGCTAATCGCTAATGCTATTCCCAAACAGAGTACTTAAACATATGTGAGAAAGGATGAGTCTTATCTCTAAGGGTCACCTCAGATCCGGCAGGACAGTCATTGAGAGAGGTAAATTAATTTTGATTGCAAACCAGTGGCAAACAATGAAGCATGCACCTAGTACTGGTACATAGAAACATTTATGCATTTTCTTTTAATATTGTATTTTCGTGTTTGCCCCTTCCGTATGATTCGTTGTAAACATTTTATTTTATAAAGAATTTTGTTTAAATAATTACTTTTTAATTAACTCTTTTAATTAATCCTACAGTTTCTCACCAACTGCCAAAGGAAAGCTCACCAAGAAACAATCCAAAGCTCACCACTTTTTTCAAAAAAAAAAGTTAAAAAAATAGCACTACCATTCAACCACCAGTCAATCACCGCTCAACCATCGGTCCACGACGACAGTAAGGGTCATCGGTGGTGGCCAACGGTCATGAGCGGTCAAAGTGAAAAGCTCATCAACTGTCAATGCAAAGCTCACCAACTAACAATGGATGCTCGACGGGCAAGCTCCAACAGTCCAAGGGAGGCTTGCATCAAAGGTTGAAAACTTGTACACACGGGACGAACACAATGAATGGAAAGAAAGGACAATCAAAGCGTATACCTAGCCAAACTTGAAGAGGATCATGTCTGCTAGGTCGCAATCAGAGCAGGCAGCTAAACGGGCCTGGTCGGCAGAGGGGAGCGCAACCGTTTTCTCCACAAAAAACTCCTCCAAGCCCACATACTAGTGGTGGGGGACACAGAACCTCGTCGACCCCGTTTTCGTCTCCATGTCAATGGTCATGACATGAGGTGAGTCGACCAAGGAGGAAGGTCGCTTAGAAGGCTTGCCGATGGTCGCCGCGACCAGATGTGGAGTGCGCCAAATGCTGATCTATGAGGTACCCAGACAGTTCTTCCCAATGGATCCTCTTGTAAGAGGGAGAGTTGATCACCGTCGTCTCCAACCCTGCCACGGGAGTCGGTTCCTCTGGATCCTCTTCATCGATCACCATGTGACCGAGTGGGGAGTGAACCTCGTGGCTCGAGGACGGGCGCTGCGGCTCTTCGTGGGAAGCTGCATATCGCTTCCTTTTCTACTTCTTGTCCTGCGCGGTGAAACAACACAGCAGCTGATACTGGTCCATGTCACTTTTCGTCTACTCCTCTAGCTCGATTGGAAAATGTAAGGAGACCAATGAGTAACTAATAACAAATAATGATGGTAAAACAAGGAATAGTTAGCTTAGGGGGGCTTACCGTAGGGACCTGAATCATTGTTCCTCTTGGGGATGTCCCTTAACATGGTTGGTTGATGGCGATGATCATCCTTGACAAACTCGAACCCAATATTTAGGGGTGAGCATCGGGTCGGTTCGGTCGGTTTCGGGTCAAAACCGAACTAACCGAAATTTTTCTAGATATAAAAAAACCGACCGAAACCGAACCGATGTATTTGGACGATAACCGAGAAAACCGAAACCGATTAAACCAAACGGTTTCGGTCGGTTATTAAAAACCGAATTCCATAGCACCCATACAAAAAATAAAAAAAACTCCAATATCATCATCATCAACGAAAGCAATATGAGTAGTTAATGGTTTAGGGGTTCTGACAAAAACCATGTACCACTGAAGCACTAGGACTTCGAATATCATGAGAAAATCAAAATCCAATTGTTTTTCTAAAACAAGAATTGCTACCAGCGAAAACTTCCAATACCAGGTAAACTTCTAAACTTTCCTCATTTTGATATGAAAAGCCGAAAAATTGCTACCAGTGCCACTGTGATTTCTAGATCACATACCTGCCGGTTGCCGCTCAAGTCCGAGGGGCAACACCGAGAGCAGGGGTCGGCGTTCAAGAAGGAGTGGAACCCGGTGACGGGGATCTCTTACTCGTCGAGATAGAGATCTTCTGGTTCCCGAATTGCACCGTGGATGCAGACGATGGCGACCCCCACCATCAGAGCAGATCTTCTGGTTCCCGATCGAAAGCCGAGGGTTTCCCTGTCGCCACTCATTTGCTATTTTTGGATAATGAAGTGGGCTGACTTGCTATTGGGCTTTAAAAAATTCATATTAATAACTAATAAACTTATATCTCAGTTTACCCAAACAACACACATACGGAGTATATCGGTTATTCGGTTAACCGAATAAACCGATAACCAAAACCGACACAAAACCGAAGTACCCGAAATAACCGAATTTTTTTATCATGGAAAACCGAAACCGAAACCGAAACCGATTTAGCAGTTACTTCGGTTTTCGGTTTTCGGTTTCACGGTCGGTCCGGTTAATTTGCTCTCCCCTACCAATATTTGTCAGGACTGCTCGGTGACCACCGCCCTGATCTCGATGGACCCCCCGTGATAGAGTTTCTTCGTATCGGCCAGGAGCTTGGCCGTCGCCGGTGGTGGCTTGACACGTCGGAATGAGGGATGTCCAGAGCCGGTGAAAGGAGACTCCGGCCCATTGGAGACAAAGACAAAGAAGGGCTTGCATTCCTTAGTGGACCCCTTCTCGTCGCTAGTGAAGAGCTTGCTCGTCCGTTGGGAGAGGCAAGCGTAGGAGGCCTAGTCCTTATGCCCCTTGGCCAATTTGAAGGTGAACAAGAAATGGTCTAAATTATAGAGTCACCCCTTCTTCCTGACACACCATCAAGAAACCCGCTATGTATCTATGGGAGTTAGCTAGGGATTAACTGGAAAAGGAGGAGGTCAACCTCGTTCAAGAAGTCTACGAGCAGAGGGTGCAACGGGAATCGCAGACCCCCTCTTCAGAAAAGTGAGATGCACAGTGAAGAATCCCTTGGGGGCGTTCAGGGCGGTCTCGCTCTTACTGGGGCGTCGGACCTCAATGGCGGGTCCAACCATGTCAGTAGCATTGGCGAAGCCTTGATCTGAGATTTGACAGTGGCATAAGGCCATGATATTTTCCTCAAGTTCAAGCCTAGGGTCTAATATCTTCGGAGTTAGGGAGGGAAATTGTTTCCTTAATCGCCGCCTTCACCTACCAGAGGAGCCGCTGATGACGGTTGTGGCGATCCGGATGGGCCCTAAGCCTGACCAGGGTTAATCAGCTGGTCTACTGGAGCGGGACTAGAAGACGGGGTTGAGGAATCGGAATTCGAAGAAGACATCGTAGCGAAGGATGAACTAACCTGGGAAGCACAAAAACTGGGTCGGGTCGCAAT
The DNA here is from genome assembly GCA_900332095.2 of Cuscuta campestris. NCBI lineage: Eukaryota > Viridiplantae > Streptophyta > Magnoliopsida > Solanales > Convolvulaceae > Cuscuta > Cuscuta campestris. The sequence continues at coordinate 110,921 of OOIL02000624.1, read as the reverse complement.
TGTAGTTGGAGTGAAAAGCAATGGGGAAAGAGAAGCTCCAACGGCAGTTTATCAAGTATACGAAGGAGAAGAGAGGACAAATGATGATTGCTTTTATGGGTAACCGAGCCAACTAACGCACGAATAATAATGGACGGTGTAGATCCGTTGAGATGAAGAGTACGTGGACATCGAAAACTCTCCATTCCTCAACGTTGCCCGCCTGAGGGAATGAGATGTTGGGGGGCTTATGATGGGCCGTTACCAACCGGGCTGCCAAATCGGTGTGCCCAGGAGCATTTTGGGACCCATGGATATTCCAATATCAGCATTAAGCCGACCCAAGGCATTGGGCCCGAGCTGACCTGAATGGAGGAGCCATTGGCAATACATTTGCAAGGGAGAGACCACGACTAGGTTGCGGAATATGAGCCGCGAGATTTGGATCGCATGATTCACGGGAATTAGTTTCTATATTTATTAATTACCTTAATTATGTAAATTGATATGTATAAATTGGAGGAATCCTCACGGTGATCCTCAAGCTAAACCTAACATAATACTTTGCAATTTTCAAGTTCTCTCATTAATAATGTCGTTCTTACGATCCGCCGTAGAGTCGGATCTTTGGGTGGAATTCTTGTCCATCAGGATGCATAGTGGCATACAAGTAATACAACTAGTATAGTGATTGTTGTAGCTTTTCGGGTAGTAAACCTTACCAGTAAAGGGTTAGTTCTCTCCGAATGCCGTGTCTCTTGAGGAGTGGACGAAGGGAATTAGCTAATAACTCTAATAAGGTGAAGGTTAGGATAGGTTCATGAAAGTCTTCTCGGAACAATTATAAATAGAGCAAAGTAACAATAATAAATAAATTTCACATAGTATGAGTGCGGATCTGGACTTAGGGTTCAGGACATTAATTGGATCTATTTTATCATATTTAATTAATAATTTGAATAATAATATTGCTATTATTACTCACCCATTTCTAGGTTTTGTACTTAATCTGTTGCCTTGAATATGATAGCCTTTCGACATATAATATTTCCTCAATAAATAGCTAATTAAAACTTTCGATATTAATTAACTAAATATAGCAAGAACAATAGACTAACCATTCCAACATTAACTAAAACAACATTTTATTAAATAAAGAAAACTTACAGCTTTCATATAAGCGGAATAGAACAAATCTGGAGTCAAAACCTCCTAAAATACTTCAAAACTACTACTAAAACTAATATACAAGAAATATTGAGCAAAATAGGGGAGGAAATCCGAAATGGGGTTGTGAATGGTTTGTAAAATGGATGGAATGACTCTGTATTTATAAGGGAGGGAACACGGGCGTCCAACCCTCTGGGCGTCCAACTTTGGACACCCGTACCCTCAATAAGTATCCCGTCCAATCTACGTATGCCACGTGGCAAAGCCGCGTCACCCCAGTTAGCTTGGGCGTCCAAATACCATGGGCGTCCAACTTTGGACGCCCGTGCGCCCTTTTGCTTCAATTCATGATTTCTCGCGCTTTTGGATCCGAATTTGTTTCGTATTGGCCCAATTGGCTCCCGAACACTAATTTCTACCTCCGAAGTATTGTGATCTTTAAAATCTGAATTGAAACTTTTCATCCAATTTGGGACATAAAATTGACAAATTCACTTAATTTAATTTGGAACCCGTATTTTATTCTTCTTGAGACGAAACATAAGTTTTGTCACTAATAGACACCATTAATGGGTAAATTTATTACTATTTTCGTGCAATAACACTTAAAATATGTAGAATAAAAAAAGAACAAGATGGAGTTATCATATCGCAACATTTTTCATCCATTTGGAACGGAGTACAAGGATGATAGAGAGTAGACAAGAAATGTTGACGGATGCACAGTGGCTGCGTGCACAAGAAGGTTTGTTTTATTAGACGCAATAATTAAGGACATTATTACCAAATTATTCTGCGGTTGCTTACCATGGAATATGCAATTCCATAATAAGCCAGTCTTTATTCAGATGGATATATAGATAGAACATCGATGGGCTTGTTTATTAAGCTATATGGCCGCCGGGAGAGGCTCCGGCGCAGAAGAAGTGTGGTGGAAACTGTAGTAATCGACCCCACTGAAAACACCGTCGTCCATGGTGGAGGTGATGACGTCACCATTGTAGAGTCGATCCACCTGGGTGTATGTGAAGGGAACTTCACATGTACCCTTAGTTGCTAACAGCCGAACCGTGACCCTACTCTTCGGTGGCACCGTCACTGTATGAGTTGTTGAAATCTTGTCAGAAGTTTCCTCGGTGGTTCCCCAGTTGTACCCATACTCGCCTTCAGCCGAGACTTCAATTTTGCCCTCAGCTATAAACGGGACACCGGTTTTAAACTCAGTTTTCACGCCCGCTTTGACACCAATGTTATGACCCCAGGTCCTGCTTCTAGTTACAGTCCGTTCGAATTGGAGCTGAATCTGAGAGTCAGTGTTTCCTCTGTTGACAGCATCAGACTCGGCCAATGAGAGTGCCTCCACCCCAAAAACCCTAGCACCATCCAACCTGTACGTAACCTCCTTAACCAACCTCGAAACCACAGGCTCGTGCACCTCAAACTGGGCATCACTAATCATGCTCAGCGCGTTAGCGTTCACACAGTCCTGTTTCCCGTCCATGGTAAGCCTTTTGCAGAAGTGTTTGTTGCCAAAGTTGCGCAGCGCTACGGTGGCATCACCTCCGGCCTTAACCACTTGGAAAAATGTGTTGGGGTCATCATTAAAGTCGCCATTGATCTTGTCGACATCCGCTTTGATCCAATCTGAGTTGCCATCCGCACTGCGCCTCCAGTACTTGCCCAGTTCACTGCTCTTAATCTGGATTAATCCGTCACTGGTGGTGAAAACCTGGTGCACGACCGTTTCGGATTCGGGGTCGTCTTGGGTGAATTGAGGGTAGTGGTCGGAGGAGGCTTGGAGAAATTTTTTGTTGCTGCCTCGAAATATGACTCGTTTGGGTAGGATGACCAAGGAGTCATAATCGATTAAGATGGATGTGAGGGGACTGGTTTCGGATTCTGAGTCGGACTGGCTCACCATAAGGAATCGATAGTGTAGAGAGTCGCTCCAGTAGAGGACTAGATTGCGCCCAGTTTCGACATGGAGAAATTGCACGGCAGGTTGGCCGTCATACTCAATCAAGTTGGGCTTGAATAGTGTGCACTTGTAGGATGATTTGTCTTCCACCGGCTCGCTAGCTTCTGCTATAATGGTGGTTGTGTTTGGAAATGGCCTGTACGTCGATCGTGTGTTAGTTAGTTGTATTCTCAAATAAGGAGTAATTAAAAAAAGGCAATCATCTCTTAACTCGAGCCTGATTTTAATTACCATAAATGACATTAGCATTTTGGGGATTTCTATGGTGATCCGTTAGTAAAATTGATGGCATGGAAACCAAACGTAACACTACACCGACACTATGTTTGATACGTAAATACTAATTGATGATTCCAATAATCCCTAAGGCCGCGTTCCCCTGATTTGATCTTATCCAATCTGATTTTTTTGAAGTTTTGATCTGATCAAACCCAGCTGCCCAGCCTTTCAATTATTACAGCTCAAATTTAGATGATTTTGAAGGGTAAAAAATTGGAAAACATGCATGTGATGATTACCTGCTCCAGTAAAGATTGTTATAACAGCATCTTACGTTGACAAGTCCACCCCCACATTTGGCCGGTTCCAATGCAAACTTGGCAACAGGGTCCAAAACAGAGAACCTGAAGTAGAATTGAACGTTAAAGGCACCTCCGGGTGAAACCATTCCCAAGAATTTACGTGATAAAACACCGTCTCCGCTGTCATCTGGATCAGCTGTCCCTAGAGCCACTATCGAAGGTACGCTACTCCTCAACATCTCTCTCTCTCTCTCGCTACGCACCTCTCTGGATCTCCTTATTAGCGTTTTTCTTTTCCCCAGAATTTATTTGCTCTTAGCTTTTGTTCAGCTTCGGAACTTACATTTATAAGTGAGTTCAACACCCTAGCGACCTACAAGCGCTACCTACCACGGAGGCACGGAATTAACAAGGGAGTTTCTAACAATTTAAATCATGGGTAAATGAGATAATAATAATAATAATAATAATAATAATAATAATAATAATAATAATAATAATAATAAATACGTGTCGTGCAACGCATATGTGTAATACTAGTTTTGTAACTGGAAGTATAAACTTATGGGTAAATGAGGCACATGTAAATAAACACCACAAAAAAAGTACTCCCTCCGTCCCGCTATATTTGTCCACTTTTGACTTTTGGAACTGTTCATCTAAGCACTTTGACTCATCAAATTCTCTCAATGTGTAAGCTTAAATATAGTCATGTGTGATCTTGTTTGATTCGTCTTAAGATATAGATTATTAATATATAATTTCTATAATTTTTTAATATACAAATTACAAGATAAAATGGATTAAAGAAGTGTATTGGATGGTGTGTAAAAATGAAAGTGGACAAATACTCTGAAACGGAGCCCGGAGGTAGTAAAACAAGAACAAAAATAATTCCTAGCGCGAGGCACATGTAATGAAGAAAACAAAAACAATTCCTAGCGAGGCCCATGTAAAGTGGAAAACAACAAAAACAATTTTACTCAAACAGTGGGATCACGGGATTTTTATTTATATACTCCGTATTTATTTATTTTAATTTTTTGGGGATAAAGTGGTCACATGCGTTTTGGAGTATTGTGGTCACAAGTTCACAACTATTGCTCCCCTCCGTCCACAAATAAATTTTTCGTTGCGCGTATGTTTGACTAAATTTATTTTCAAATTATTTTATATGAAAAATAATGTAAATTTAAAAATAAAAATTACATGTTAAAAAGTTATATCAAAAGATCTACAAAACTAGAGATGATATGATCATATTATTTTATCAAATGAGTGACGAAAAAAGGCCAACAAACTGAATAGAGTTTGACCCTGTGTCCTGTAAATAATGAACGACAAGTTTATTTGTAGATGGAGGGAGTATATTTTTAGATCGAAATGAAAAATGTTTTGGGGTAGCGTGGTCACAGCTTATACATGTTTAGAGAGATAAAAAAGCGAACTCAATTATGTGGTCAAATAGTGCAATCAATAGTCAATGAAAACATACAAAAAAAATTAAAGCTTACATAGTATTTGAATAGTGGAGTGTGTAAATAATTTTGGGACAGAGAGAATATTATTTAGGTTAAGGTAGTATTTATAAATGGCAACATGATTGTTCTTGGGTTTCTTTATACACAGGAATGGTAGCATAATAATAAATACTCCCTCCGTTCCGGAGTATTCGTCCAGTTTTAACTTTTGGAATTGTTCATCTAAGCACTTTGACTCATTAAATTCTCTCAATGTGTAAGCCTAAATATAGTCATGTGTGATCTTGTTTGATTTGCCTTAACATACAGATTATTAATATATAATTTCTATAATTTTTTAATATATACAAATTACAAGATAACATGGATTAAAAAAGTGTATTGGATGGTGTAAAAATGAAAGTAGACAAATACTCTGGAATAGAGGTAGTATTATATATGTGGTAATAGTATTAATAATAATTATAAATGTAAGTAAATAATATTATGACCGTGTAAAAGAATGATAATATTATTTGTATATGGTAACAAAAGTGTATGCAGATAAATGGTAATATAATAATGAGTAATAATTAATGTGAATATGGTTATAATAATAATAATAATAATAATAATAATAATAGTAATAATAATAATAATAATAATAATAATAATAATAATAATAATAATAATAATAAATACTTGTCGGCAACGCGCAGGTGTAAATTTGTAAGTGGAAGTATAAACTTATGGGTAAATGAGGCACATTTAAATAAACAACACAAAAAAAGGTAAAACAAGAACAAAAATAATTCCTAGCGAGGCACATGTAAAGAAGAAAACAAAAACAATTGGATAAAGCTATTTGTACCCCAATTTTTGTACCTCATTTATACATCGTAGGTTTGTACCAACATTTTGTGTTGGTGTAAAACTAATTTTTGGTAACGCACCAACACTTTGTATCCGTGTAAATTTTTTTTAACACACCAAAACTTTTGTCGGTATATACCATCAAAATATTTGTGTATAACCGCGGTGTACAAATAGAGTATAATTTTTGATATAAGTGTAGCATGGTCCAAGTGAAAAACAACAAAAATAATTCTATTCAAACAGTGGGTTCACGTGAATTTTAATTATATATTTATTTATTTTAATTGTTTTTAGATAAAGTGCGTGGTCACATGCGTTTTGCCGGTTTTGGAGTAGTGTGGTGATTGTGGTCACAAGTTCAAAAATGAAAAATGTTTGCAAGTCTATCCCAAATATTCCCCACTCCCTCCTTGTCCACAATAATTGGCAAGAAACTCAAAAAATAAATAAATAAAAATCAAATAAGGATGTATGGTGAAAAAGCATGTGGTGTACAATTGGGTGGTGTACCCCTAGCATGGCTCTTACTACTTCATCTGTCAATAAGTATTTATCTATTTTTAATTTTTTTTATCAGAATTTTTAACTTTGACCTAAAATTAAATAAAAATGTTATTAGATATTGATACAAATATAGTTTTATTGGATTTATTATATCAAATATTTTCAAAATATTATTTTATCTAATTAATATAGAATAAATATGTTTATTTAAGTATAAGTCAAAGGTTGAAAATAATTGACTGAAAAAAGTCAAAACTAGATAAATACTCAAGACATTTTACATCAAAATGAAATGTTTTTTGGGGTAGCATGGTCACAGCTTCTACATGTTTAGAGAGAAAAAAGCAAACTGAATTATGTGGTCAAACAGTTCCCAATATTTTGAAAATAGTTTATTGCACCATCACCCCTGTAGTTTTATAAATATACATCGTTACTTCCTACTATATCAAAGTTTACATTATTATCCCTCATAGTTCTGATATTGTTATGCCAATGATCCTCTAGACTAAAATATCCTTCAAGTATTATATGAAAAATTAAGCATATGATTTTTTTAGAATATGGAAAATGATGTTGTGATGGAAATCTTTTGCACATTCGTCCAAAAAGTTTAATTAATACATAATTAACTATATATTAAAAAGATATTACAAAATATTCTTTTAGTCCCAACATATTCTAAATGATAAAAACTTTTTTAGATAGAAAACAAAAATATTGAATTTGACAAATTAAGTATGTGTTAAATTCCTTATTTCAAACAAAAACATTTTTTTAAATTTGTATTAAAATATAGGTTTGAAAAAACAATTCATTATTTCACATACAAATATTTTTCTTCTCTCTATGAAAAAAAGAAAAGAAAAAAGACAAACAATAATGAAAAACAAGAGGGGCATTGGTGCCCATTTTCAAAACCATATCATCGGGGGTAGCGGAGTTATTCACCTAATATTTTAAAGATATTTTTGTCCAGAATAGGGAGAATTAGATCTCCTTATATAGGAGTTGAGGTGAAGAAAATGGCATGCCTAATCCTCTCATTCTGTGGTCCTGCTTAGGCGGTGATTTTAGTGCGATGTTGCGGAATTCTCACGTCTTTTTTTAATTGGGACTAATTTTGGTCTCAATCGGGATACACTTTTTTGTCCAACTTTCTCCGAATTACAATCTGATTGTATCGTTTCGATCAGAGAGTTAGACTCTATGCAAATTAATATTTTTTATTTACTTGAAATACTTTTTCTGATATCATATTTTCAGATGTTTAACTTGTTAGAGTCAAAATCATTTTAGTTGAATTTTTAAAAAAAGGCTCTCAAATTTAGTTCGTATTATTCAATATAATGATTTATTTCAATAAATCATTGCGAGAGTTCAAATCAATAATTCTTTGTTATATCTCGATTTGAGTGTGTACTCTGGTCTTTAGTCAAGACCACACATATAATCTGTATTTTAGTTTTATATGTACAAAAGTTGTGTGATATATGCAGAATACCTGGGTTTTGGAGAATGGGGCCAAAAGCTGTATTAAAAAGTTCTATTTCATTATCACTTCGAAAAATCTGAATGTTTAAATTAAAATGAGTTTTAATCATTTTTTCAAAGCTAATGAAAATTGATTATGCCTTAGACTTGTGTTTAAGTGGATAAATCCAAGTAAATTTGTTGAAGTCATCAATAAAATAAATATAAAACCAAAAGCCACAAACAGAAGGAATAGAAGTTGGTCCGCAAACATCAGAATGAATTAATTGAAATGGCGCATTTGTCTTATGTTCAGACAACTCAAACGGTAAATGAAAAGACTTAGACACATGACAAGACTCACAATGTAATTAATCAAAGATTTTAAAACCTAAAGTTGACCAAAAAGACTTGGCAATAGCAGGAGCTTGGTGACCGAGTCTACAATGCTAGGTGGACATTGTAACTGTTTGACACACAATTGGGATGGGCTTAGAATGAAGTGTGTATAGACCATGCTCACAAGGGCCCGTGTACTGCACTTTATTCGTAACGTTGTCCACTATCTGAAATTTATTGGCATTAAATACAAGAGTACAGTTATTATCTTTGGTGAAACGATGAACTGAGAGTAAGTTTGAGGTAAGGTAAGGAACATGATTAAGAGATGGAAGGTGATATTTACCATGTGGTGTATGAATAGATCTTGATCCAGTATGGGTGATAGGTAAATTATGACCATTACCTACAGTGCTAGTTTCAGTATCATGATAGGGAGTCGAAGATTGCAGCTGTGAGATATCATGTGTAACATGAGTGTTGGCATCTGTATCAAGATACCAATCACCAAAGTGACCGCTCGTAGTGGCATGCATAGAACGAGATGTTTTGGCAGAGTTGCTCACAATATAAGATCCATCATTCTGGTACCAGCAGGTAGCAGCAGAATGGCCACGCTTCGCACATATTTGGCAAACGGGAAGATCCTGCAAAGGATCGTGGCCTCCCCCTCTTCTGTTGCCTTGACCACCGCGGCCTGGGGCAGCCTCGCGCCCATAGAACGATCGACCGTGAGGTCTTCCTTGACCGCGGCCTCGACCGTTGGTAGTGAATGGGGCTGTATGTGTACTCTCATACGCCGAATCAGCTAGACTCGATTTATTCTCAATTTCAAGGTTGATTTCTTTAGAGGTGAGCCATCCAGAAAGTTGATTTAGACTGATGTTCTCGTTGTTCTTCCAAATGTTCTACTTGAAAGAGGAGTATTCAGGAGGAAGACCTCGAATAACAGCATTTACCACATCTCTTTAAGAGATAACTTCATCTAGAGCATCCAAATCTGTGAGAATAGTAGCAACTTCATCGAGATATTGAGTCATGATTTTGGTACCTTTGCGAAGCATGTAAAGTTTGTCTCAAAGCTGATAAATATGAGCTGTGGACACCGAATTAGATCAAGCTGCAAGAGCATTCCAGAGATTAGCAAAGGTAAAACTTCGTGCCTGTTTGTGAAAAGTGGGGCTTATAACAACAGGAAGACATGCACGGATTTGGGTGTCAATCACAAACCACGTACGATATTCCATATTAGGGTTTACCTTGCCATCCTTGGAGATTGGCATCAAGGGCAGTCCTGACATTGAGAGACCATGCAAGATAGTTTGAATTTGTGAGTTTTTCAAGGACCGGATTATGGATATTACGAAGTAGAAGTTTGACCCCTGAAGGAAGGGAAGCGAGAGGATCAGACATGGATGCCATAATTGCGGTCACTGTCAATGAAGGAGGAGAGAAGGGACCGGCAGCTGGGAAGTGCCAACGGTTCACTGTCGATAAAGGAGAAGGACCAGCAGTTAAGCTCGATAAAAAAAGGGTTCTAGGGTTTGGAGCCTTAGCTCCGATGTTATGATATAATTTGATAAAATAGTATACACGGATATAAGATTATACTCCGTATAAATCAGTTTAATGCGTCAATACCCTGTCGTTTGCTAAATGTGCACCGTCACTCTTATAGTTTCATAATTTACATCGTTGCCCGTCAATGCCCCTCTTGACTAAAATACCCTTTAATAGTAAATAAATTGTGCCGTTGCCCCCTATGATTTTGAAAATATGCACCAACACCCTCTTTATTATTCTTCATTTTTTTCTATTCTTTCATAACTATTTTTGATGATCTTTTTTAGAAGAAATCCACAAATTTTATAAAGTTCTTTTTAAAAACAATTTTTATACTACACAATGATTTAATAATAAAAAGATTGTGTTTTATTTTATACAAAATAGATTCTTATTGGTTCATTCTCATGATATATAAATCAATGAAATTTTTTTATTTTTTTACACTGAAGTTTATTTCACATTTTCTAGTTTTTAATTATCTTTCTCTTAATGATTTAAAAAAAATTAATTTTATAAAGTTTCTTCTATTTAAATTAAAATTAAAATAAAAGAAAATAAATTGAAGAAGAAGAAAAGTATATGAAAAAAGGAGAAAACATAAGAATGTGCCGGAGAAAAACAAAAAAGCCGGGCATGACAAAGGGGACCGAGGACGAAGAGGTTACTCCAGCCCAAGTCTATATATATTGACAACTTCAAGGATTTCACGATCGGTGCGTTCATATTTTTTAAAATTTTTTGAAAACATTTTTTAATTTTTTCTTTACATTATATACTTTACACGTTTTAAAACTTGCATAATTCTGTATTTTTTTAAGATGCTTATATCTATACTTTATTTAAAAAGAAGTGAAGTCAACTTTGTGTTTTCCCGCCCAAGTGCTAGGCATTAATTTTGGTAATTCTAAAGTTAAATTGGTAATTAATAAATGCTAATAATTATATTATATTTTATACAGAATTTGGTATTGGTAATATAATACCGAATTATTATATTCTATTAAAGGAAAATATGCATTAAAACACGTATGTTATTTAATGTGGTGATTTAAGCAATATGGTAATATCAAACAATTGCTATTTTGAACTAATATTAACGGAATGAGTTTTTTTAAATTAAGGTAATTTAAATTGTTTAGTAATAATAACGACACTGAATATTATAAAAAGAAAACATGTACTCCGGATGTTATTTTATGTGGCGATTTAAACCATATATATGGTAATATGAAAAGGTAAATATTCTAAATAAGGAAATAGTACTTCTAATCTATACTTCTATACTTTATTTAAAAAGAAGTGAAGTCAACTTTGTGTTTTCCCGCCCAAGTGCTAGGCATTAATTTTGGTAATTCTAAAGTTAAATTGGTAATTAGCAAATGCTAATAATTATATTATATTTTATACAGAATTTGGTATTGGTAATATAATACCGAATTATTATATTCTATTAAAGGAAAATATGCATTAAAACACGTATGTTATTTAATGTGGTTATTTAAGCAATATGGTAATATCAAACAATTGCTATTTTGAACTAATATTAACGGAATGAGTTTTTTTAAATTAAGGTAATTTAAATTGTTTAGTAATAATAACGACACTGAATATTATAAAAAAGAAAACATGTACTCCGGATGTTATTTAATGTGGCGATTTAAACCATATATATGGTAATATGAAAAGGTAAATATTCTAAATAAGGAAATAGTACTTCTAAAAAAGTTAACATTACTTCACAATTTCTTTTGTAATTCGTAATTAATATTAATAGAACAGATGTTTTCTAATTAAGTTAATTTCAATTCCTCAATAATAATGACGCCACGGAATATTATACGGAAGAAAATGTTATTATTTAAAAAAATAATATTCCTTTTCACACAAAAGGCCTTTAAAAATGTGATATTATTAATCTAAATAATAATAATAATAATAAATCTAAAAAATGGTTTAAAAGCTATAATAAATGCATTTCTTTTTTTATCACACGGTATTAACCGTGGTGATTAATCAATTTCCTTTTTAAAACGAATAGTTTTAACACGTAATCATTTTAAAAAAGGAACAACGCTAATATGACACAATTTATAATTGATAATTAATATTAGTTGAACATATTTTTTCTAATCAAGGTAATACTAAATCCTCAATAATAATGATGCCACGGAATATTATACAAAAGGAAATATAATTTCTAAAAAAAGGAATATTACTTTTAAAATACAATGCTATTAAATCTATTTTTTATAAAAGGAATTTTAAAAAAAGGAATATTACTTTTAAATTCATGTAGATAACAATAAACGGAATGTCGTCTATCAAAGATAGTAACTGGATGTGTAACAATAAACGTAATAATTATTACTGGTACCGTGTATAATAAAAAATGTAACATGTGGAACTTAATTTTAAATTATGAATTATTAATGAAGTAATTTCGTACCTCATAAATTTGGTACATTGTAATAAAAATGGTAAATGTGAAACTTTAATTATTAATAAGTTAATTTCATACCTTACAATTTTTTGTACCGAGTATAATAAAAAAAGTAACATATGAAAGAATAATAACATGGTAATAATATGGTACCATATAATAATAATTATAATCATAATAATAAACGTAATAATAGTAATAAAGCTAAGTTAGTTTTGTACTATTACCGTGTATAAAATAAATGAAAGTGTTGACTTGGTTTAAAAAATGTATTCTCATGCCTTATATATTTTACCAAAATTATAAATTATAATATTAATTATTAATTATTAATAAGGTAATTTCATACCTTATATTTTTTTTGTACGTGTAATAAAAAAGGTAACGTTTAGAATAATAATAATAATAATAATAATAATAATAATAATAATAATAATAATAATAATAATAATATGAAAATAATATGGTATTGTATACTAATAATCATCATAATAATAAACGTAATAATAATCAAGGTATGTTAGTTTTGTGTTATTACCATGTATAAAATAAATCAAAGTGTTGACTTGATTTTAAAAAAATATATTCACACACCTTAAATTTTTTGTACCAAAATTATAAATTATAAAATTAATTATCAATTATTAATAAGGTAATTTCATACCTTATATTTTTCGGTATTGTGCAATAAAAAAGGTAACATGTGAAAATTTAATTATTAGTTATTAATTATTAATTATTAATAAGGCAATTTTATACGTTATAGATCGATTTTGGTACCATGCATAATAAGAAAGGTAGCATGTGAAAGAATATAAAAAATATGGTAATAATATGGTACTGTATAATGATAATAATCATTATAATAAACGTAATAATAATAAAGATAAGTTATAGAGTAATAATAATAATCATAATAATAAACGTAATAATAATAATAATAGAGTAACAAATTATAGTGGCTTGAAAATTTTGATATGCAACAAACACAATGTTCCCATAAATTGTACGAATAATGCAGTTTAAAAAAGTCGTTTGAAATTTTTAAGCAAAAAACTTTTGTACCTTAAAATACTAAAATCTCTATATTCTATTACATATCATAATTTATCATTAAAAATGATCTTATTTTACTAACGTAATTAAGTATGACCCGTGCAGCGCACGGGTGTGATACTAGTTACTCTTTGTTTAAACGTAGTACTTCAAACGTTTTAAAAATTACACAATTTTTAATATTCTTCGAACATTTTATACAATTTACATCTCCATCCTTCAACGCCACCCCTCTAATATGTGCGGTTTCATACTCTGCATTGCTTTCTCATTTAATCTCATCTACGGTTCAACGTCTGGTGAATTGTCCCTTGAGCAAAACTTCAAGTATTTATTACGATAGCTGCTAAACTTTTCCTTGAGCTCCACAAAAACCCTTCTTTTATCATCCAAATTAAGTTGAACCTCCCTCAGCTCCATCTTCTTAGAATCCAGAAGATTTAACACGTCTAGACTAACAGTCTCCGGTTGCTGCTCCCTTGAGATGACAGGAAACCTGACCAGTGGATCCCTGAAGAGGACAAACGAAACGAACATATTAAACCAAAGGTTTAAGAAAATGAAACTCCTTATTAATGTGGTGGTGATACACATATATACGTACCCTAATAATACGAGGGAAGTGATGCCGTTTCCTCTGATGATAACCCCATCCAAGGAAATAGCGGGTGCGCTATGGAAGAGAGAACTGGCCATGATGAGGGAATCTCTATTTGAGTAGACTTGGAGATCCCCTAGTAGACGGTAAAACAGTGTCTCGCGAAGACCATGACCAGAGGCTGTTCTGTATTGCAGATGATTTGCAGATATGTGTATCATATTCACAGCATAGCCTAAAAACCCTGGAGGACTCTCGCCATTTGGTAATGTAGGATTGGGTAATGCTAGCTTTCTTTGGGGATCATAACTCATCTCACCAGTGTAAGGCCTGATAACAACTCCAGCTTCATGAATATAATCTTGAAAGTTGAAACTTTTTTAAATAATTAAAAATGTGTGCATTTTTATGTATTTCCCATTGCAGACCCACCTTATATCGTCGAGGCATATGATATCGTATCCTCCCTTAATAGAGATTCCAAGATGATTGGCTAATGCACACAGAGAATCTGAACCATTCAAGTGCCCGTGCTTCTTCGCATGCATCTGTGTGGCACCAACAGGAGCATGTGCTTTGCAAACCACCGCAAGCATTTGCTTCTCACCGAGGTACTCTGCTAACATCCTAACAGCGAGAAGATAAAAAACAACGGAGAAATCAATTTCTACACGTAATTGGATAGTTGGACAAAAAAAGAAATGAAACCGAGCACGAACCTACTAAGCTCATTGGTTTCAGTAAATCCAAGCAATGCAACCACGCCTAGTATCTCTTTAGAGAATGCAAGGCATGACTCTTTTGATGACGGTGCTTCAATCAGACTGCAGGTAATGGCTGCAGCTGAGTCATTCGTATAACAAATCTGCTCAATGATTAATTCCTGAGAGCAGCTTCTTAAGACACTTCTTACTTCAGGGTCTCTTAGACGTCATACTAATATGTAGTTACTGGTATATACTACTATGTCATGATAATCATCTTTAAATGTTTCTGTTAAATTCCCTTTTTTATTTAACCATTTAATCTCCATGATACTAGACCTGACTTCACTGTTCGACCTCCAAAGACAAGACGTGACTTTGGTGAACCTTCAGCAAGGCAAAACTTGAACTGGAAAGTGTAAATTCTCCTATTCTTAACGCCGTTAAAGGCTTCATTCTTTTCCTAAGAGTTTGACTTCTTCATTCTTAAAGCTAGGCATGGTTGTGAAGGGAGAAATCAAAACATTCCATTACAAGAAATGCAAAAGTGACATTCTGGATATTTTTGAGAACGGAAAGTGAATTACACATTTACACCTTTAGCAAAATGGCATCTGTCCATTAATAATGTTCTAGAAGATGACGAAAATACAAAAAGACAATTTTTAAGTGTAATACATACTAGCATCTGTTAATCAGAAACAATTCTTAAGTGTAATACATACTATTTTTTAGTGTAATACATACTAGCATCTGTTAATCAGAAACAATTCTTAAGTGTAATACATACTATTTTTTAGTGTAATACATACTGAGTATATATTAGGTATTGGTAGCTCATTTCATAAAAAAGTTGCACATAACAAATATCTAACCTTCCAAATTGAAAATATCTAGTCTAATATTCGATTGCTTGGAATCAAGAACTTGGAGTTCCGTTTCACACTGTCCACAGAGTTGAGCATAATGGCAAACAGCATCTTCAAGCTGGGAAGAAAAACAGTTCAAATAAATTATATGAAGAAAAACTGATGGATTATGAAGGGTATGAAGTACTACATTCCAAACCTAGAAACCTCATAATGCACATATAGAACTTGGTTTGGAGGATGTCACACATGCTCTCAGAAGAGATTACTAATGAAAACAAAACCAAATCAAGTATTTCCGATTTTTCCAACCTCTATTGGGGGGACCTAGGGGCTCAAAATAGATTTCAAGGGAAAGAATTGAGAATTTGTTCTGTGAATACTGAATACAAAGGGGAGGTCTACAGCACCAGAATTGGAAGGTGAAAAATTGGGATGTTTAACAGCTCACCTTCTTGTGAATAGTTATGAACTCTTCTTCACTTTCTAGACCTCTGGAAGCAGCAAGCTCTTGAATTTTAAAATCTGAATACTCATAGAAAGCTTCATCATGATCTAACATTGGAACTTGCTTGGGGGAGGATTTCTGATAAAGCAAGATCTGCTGCTGCATCAAATTTTGAGATCGCAAAGTTTCAACTTCCACTTCCCCTACTTTTAATATTGATTTCTCTGGACTTTGAGATTGGAAATATTCAACTTCCACTCCATTCGATATCGGTTCCTCAATACTTTGAGACTGGAACTGTTCAGCCTCCACTACTTCTAATATTGATTTCACTGGATTATGAGATTGCAGATTTCCAGAGGGAAGTTTTGCAGCATTTTTTGTATTCACCTATGTATGATATTTTATAGTTAATGTCATACCCAGAAAATGACAAAATGAATGTATCAGGAAAAGGTCAACCTCTATGCACAACTGCAGTTCCAAGTGACGAGAATGAACGGCTAGGAATTGGAATTTCCCTTCAACCTCTGGGAGAGAGATGCTACAGACTGTGCAGCGACCATGCCGGAAGCTGTATCTTACATTTTCATCTATATTTGACCACTCAGATTTTATAATAAGTGTGTGGGGTTGAACGTTTTTTTCATCATCATGGATACTTTCATCAACTTCACCTTCAGAATCTATGACTTCAAATACGACATTCTCCAAATGAGAACCAGGAACACAAAATTCAGGTATCTGCTATCAAGAAAATAAAGGAGCAGTAGTTTCAGGCACCTTAGATGCCTTGTATTTTTCAAACTTTAACAAAATACTTTCAAAGTAAAATAGGTCGAGAGGTACAAACCTCTGATGCAACACGTAGCTCTCGCTTTTCAATTTGAAAATCTTTCTTGAAAATTGCTTCTTCGCCAGAGAAAACAGAAAGAGATGCTGTAGGAAATAAAAAGTATTGTTTAGTTGAGAATAAAAACGAAGCTACTTACAGCCGAGTTCAGGAAAAGAACCTACTCACTGAATGGAATTGTAGAATTCTTCTAAGTTCACACCATAATATCTCAAACTCTCACTAAATGGAATTATAGAACTATTATGTGCTCTCACCACAATCTTTCACTTAATTATTATTCCGTAATTGCTGAAGGTGGAGAGCTTTTCAAACGGAGAGCATATTTTCTTATCTCCCTTAATTTCTAACGGCGGTGCCTCAACTTGATGAAGGAGCATAATCTCCTTTTTATATAAAAAAAATAGACCGGCTATGTCCTTTTCATATTGAGTCCAAGTAGACAACTTGCATTTGTTTCTCAAAGTTGTAGCTCCTGCCAGACGTCATGTATCCTTATAGCTTCTTTTTACCTTTTTTTAATTAACTTAATACTTAAGTCTTGGGGAAAGGGCCCTCCATTTGGAGGTACCCAACATCTGGGGGATCAAGATGCACACAACCTTGCCTATGTAAAATACAGAGAGGTTGTTTCCATTGACCCGTGATGCATTGATGCATTTACTCCCCAAAACTTCATATTAAGTAAGAGGCAAGGGAAGTTTAATGTGCCATCTTGATATAGTCCACTTTTTTTCCTCAACTCAAAACATAAGAAAAACAATGACTCTTTTAGCTCCATTGAGAATGAATGTGGAAAGGTCATAATACAGTAACAAAATTATAATATGCACCTGTTTTACCATATCCTGCTGTAACTTTAAGTATGCCACCAAGGTTTATACACCCATTTTCATCAACCTATGTTGGGAGAAGCAAATGATTAAAATAATAATCAAGCGTAGCCTGGAGAATGATGAATCATGATTTTGCTCCAAAAAGAATAATTAACAATGCCGTAAATCAAAGCAAAATGAAAATTAGAGAATGTGATGAGAATTGATTTCATAAATTTATCACACATCACACTTGATTCCAGCTAATTGAAAGTTTGAAATGTAGAGAGAGTTTCAAAAGAAAAAAACAATCAGTATCAATAGAATCTTATTGGGAGTGTCAATTTTATATTGAGGAAGAAAATACAATAAATACTACCTTACAATAAATAGAATCAATAGAATCTTATTGGGAGTTTCAAATCACTTGACTGGGCACACCTCTGGAGAACAGGAGAAAGAATGAAAGATAATACCTTAAATAAAAGACACCTTTTAGAGTTTGGAGCACAGAATCCATCCATCAGCAGTTGGATTTCTTCTTCTTTTTGGATATGATTATTATATTCATCAAACAGCTATAAATAAACAAGTACTCAAACGTTAGCTGCAATTTATGATGTGTTTATGAATATAGTGCACCTAGTTCTTTGAATTGGTTGAGAACCTAAAAATATCAAGAGATGTAACTCAAACTTCAATTTTCAACATGATGTGAAGGGATCTTCATGGTCTGTGTTCTTTTACTCTGGAATCAATAGGTAAACTCTGATACTGCTCTTGGCAAAAAGCACTGATCTAATTCCTACTTCACTAGTTCAGAAAGCTTCTTTTGCAAAAGTGAAGCCTCTGGCCGGTCCTTTTTTTCATTGTCCATTTTGCAAGTACAGTATACTTTTCCTTATGTTTCTTTTTAAAGATCAATCGTTGTTACATGCTCCATTTTTCATGGTAAACCCAAACAGTTTAGTTGAAGGAAGAAATTCTGAAACACAGGTAAGCTTCATGCTCATTCCAGTTCAAGTCAGTGCCTTATACACTTGAGCAATATGGAATTCTAAGAAAATCAATGATGATCTCAAACCATGAATCCAAAAAGATCTTCTAAAGAAGATGACAGCAAAGCCGTTGCAACACAGAAAGCCAAAAAGAAGGGTGCATGCAAAACTTACCTTTTTCATACTCATTGTTTCTAGTGTTTTGAAGTTCATTTTGAGAAAATGCATCCAAGGCATTATCAGCAGAAACAAGAAAACATATAATTCATCCAGTAAGGGAACAAAAAAGATGGATATTCCGATAGTATAGTGGAATAGTACTCTAGCTTTATTGACAACTCAAATAAACTAAACCCTAATCTAAGTGGTTGCAGTTCGCAACATGGTTCAGATTTATCATATGCATCTTAAATAACAAAAAAAAAAGAAATATCACATTACCCACCTCCAATTTGAGCTCTGAGATTAACGTGCCAGGAATGAATTTATGTCTTAATTTCAGTGGATGGACACTCACATGGTGTGGCGGCCCAGGCAAAACTAAGTACAGAAAATGAGATTCATTACATTCTTCCAAGCGATACAATTAAAAAACTTTTGCACTCAAAATCTTAAATTTAGTAAAAAAAATGTAATGATTGAAAGGTATATCATAGATTTACCCTGAACTTGAATGGGTACAGAAAATGGCTCATCCTTCGAACCTATTGACAAGGTAGTTTCATAGCTTGGTCCAATCTTGTCTAGTTCACTGGACTCGAAAACCAAACCCTACAAAACGTGATAGTTGAGGAGGTAACCTGTGTGTGTGTGTGAAGCTAGACGTATTTCATAGTGTAGAACCCATTACTTCATATCAAAACATACCTTAACAGTTAAAGTGAGTTTATCTTTCGAAATATATACATCCATAGAATAATCATGAGCAAATTCACCCCTTTCAGAGTGAAGCTTGACCTCAACATCAGAAAAGGGCTTGAACTGAATGCTGTTCATGTATTTGTCATAACATGCAATATAGATAGGTGGAAGTTCACGCATACCAACCCTGTACAAATAATGAAAAAAATATTATATATGCACGCCACATAAGTTACTTATCTAGGACAAGAGTGTATATCTAATGAGGTAACAAAGAAAATTAGTAGTCACCGTGGAGCCTTACCTTGTTTTATATTTCCCACTGTTTTTACTTGAAAGACCCCAACTTCCAGTCTCCGACAAAGCTCGTACGTGTACTTTTCTTTCATAAGTTCCACAAGTAGTTTGGTTCTATGGAGCAAGTTTACAAGGAAGCAAAATCAATTATTACATATAGGTTATTAAACATACCAGCCATACAGTTATAAACATGTGTAAATAATCATTACTTACAAGTGAAAATAGAAAAGAATATACTCCAGCTTTGTGAAATAACTCTGGCAACTTCATTCTCAACGGAAAAACATAAACCCCGCTCACCCCATTATGTGATGATGGTTTTGTGCGAAGAGAGTATACATGGGCGGCACATTGGTCATTCTTGTCTGAAGCAGAAAATCTGATGTTCAGAATCATCTCAAAATTTTCTCTATGTACTTTTGGTCCAATTTCTTAGAAGCCACAGCAGATTTGAAGGACGATGGACGAACAATTGCATGGATTTCCTCTGGAGGGTCGTGACCAGCATCAACTACATCGTGAGGCAGTGTCTGCCATGAGACCACAGCAAAACCAGTTTTAATGCAAAAACCATGTTAACAGCTCAAAACGAGAGATGGTCCACTTCAATATATGTTACCTTACTCCCTGTGTTTTGTTTTTGCATGTCAAAATTTGACCAGATATATGCTAGAAATATACAATGAATTACTCCGTAAAATATAAAGTTTAAACCATTATACAGAAGTTTTTGCATTGAAAAATACTTCTATTATATTTTTTTAAATATTTTTTCTAATACTCCGTATAATTTAAGAGGTATACGTTGACACCAGAAACAAAACAGAAAACTAATATGGAAGGAGAGAGAACTCTTAAAATCCTAACACTCACTAATTACTTAATAAGAAAAGTCTAGAAATTTAAGATATGAACATGCATTTGTAAATACCTCATCAACATTCAAGTCTGGAAAATCTTTGGCATCCAATAATTCAATTGAGGATGGGGTTTTTTCTTGATGGTATTTATCAAGCTGGCGCTCCCACTCGGTGTCATCAACTTGTATGCACTGCATTAAGTGACATATTATTAATTAATAACTTTCCCTAGCACTGAAACACCAAAAAAATCTTCTAATTTTAAAGAAAAGTGACCTTATCAGAATCAATGACACTGAATGGTAAAGATTTAGATCCACGTAGATCTAGGTGAGGGCTTTCTTTATCCAAAGAAAGTCGGCAACCATCCTCAGGGTGAACTCCCAATTGCCTATATGTGCAACACGCAAAATGAAAGGAATATACTTTTAGAGAGAACTATTTAGCAAGGAAATAATTTACCTGCATACAATCCAAGCATCACCTGCATAAAATTAAAGAATATTGTTTGTTTAATAAAAGACCAAGGAAAAAAAAGGCCAAGGATGATCACTGATACGCTGTCATACAATTGAACATTAATAAATGAAACATGTTTTCTAAAGCTTTAGATGCACATATATCTACATTGGGAAGTTGGGAACTTACCACCATCACCTTCACATCCTTCGAGTATAATAAACTCTAGAGTGGCAAAAATGTTTGTTCTGTTAAAACCAGGGCACGCTCCCTTCAGGATTTTAATTTTCTGTCCGGATTTCCAGGTGATTCCTTTCCTCTGGAAAGCTCTATGAACCCGCAGGACTAAAATGATTGTAAACCATTAAAAAAAGCTACATAAGTATAGACTTTAAATAAATAAAGTTTAAATGTTTTTCATTAACTAATTAAATAACCTGACCCCCTATTAACAACTATTCCTCACATTTATACAATCTTTTTTCTTTTTCACATAAAATATTATCAATAATGTACACAAAATAATAAAAACTTTGTTCCTTCCCCCTGATTTTTCATCATAATCTATAATTTTTTGAGTAATTCATGCTTGTTATTGACAGCTCATAGGGCTGTCATTAGCAAAACCCTAATTGTAAATATAGCTTAGATATTTTAAGTGAAATTTCTATATCAAAACCCACAGCAAGATAATTTCTACAATGACTAAAGAATTTCATAACATATGCACTTATGTACATAAGCTTACCATCAGATGAAGTGCCTAGTTCTTTTCTGTTTTCAGAGCTTAATACAATGATAGGCTGATCATCGCCTGATTCAATTTCACAATCATATCTATTGTGCATATTCAAAACCCAATCATGGTATACCTTCTCTAGCTGTGTAAGAGAAAGGGGTTTTCCATCCTTGCAAATTTCAATATGTACATCTGCAGAAATATTTTTTATGTCATTGTGAGCAACAAAAACTTAACTCATTATTAAAAAAGGTGAAGTGATGAACCAAGAATTAGTACCTTTCTCACACGGTTTGTTGCCAAACTGCTTAAGTGCAATGGTAAAAGGATTGCATTGTGCTAAGTTTGTCTGGGTAATGAAATTCAAAAGTCAATAACGGGAAAAAGAAATGTAACATAGCACATCAGGTCCACATCAACTGAATTCTCATCACTGGAAAGATATAAAACGAGAATGACAAGTGCTAAGAGCATCTCCAACCACGCTTACTATATTGGCTTGCTATTTTTATATTTTAGCAGTGATGAAATTACCCCCGGTTGCTACAACAACTAAGCCTTGATCCCAAATGAATGATTCATCTCATATGTGAAGGGAACCCAATGAGATCAAGGCAACATGCTAACACCTCTCCAAATGACAGAGCACTTCTAGACTTATCGAAGATCTTACAGCTACTAAAACATTTGTTGGGAATTAAATGTGAACTGAATGACACTTTGAAGTAAGAAACAATTAATACCTTGGCTGGTGTGGGGTTGAAACCTGCATCAGTATCTGCAATCAAGACATCCTTTTAGGAAGCTTATATATAGTGGATAAAGTTCCCGTCAATTATGGACATGCTACCTTCAACTTATTTGAGTACTATCATATCATCTCTGGTCAAACAAGACCAGCATCACATAATATTACATTATTATTCTGTAAAATAATAATAATACTCCCTTCGTCACTAAATAAACTTCAGTTTATGGTCAATTCAATTTATTTGTATATTGGTGTGTGTGTGTGTGTGTACACACACACATATTATAAAACTACATCAAAAGTTCTTTAGAACAAGAAGTGACATGACTATGATAATCTAACAAATGATATAGATTGACGATGTGAATAGTGAAATTGAAGTTTATTTAGGGAGGGAGTAAAAACTTTATTACTCTCTTATCACTACTACTGCTACTATTCAAACTCAAATATCATACCAGTATATTTTATCAACGTTGAAAATTAATTTAAATACAGCCAAGGAATTTATATCAAAATTACACAGCATCGTCCATCTCATCATCATCTTCCCTATGAGTTTTACTGCTTCCCAATTTTGGTGATTTCAGGGAAATACTCCCAAGAGGCAATATTTACACAATTGCTCCTAATTTTGACATGGAACTCAGTAAATACTTACTGTCACTGAAGTTGGGTCTCCGGCCACTTTTACAAATTCATCCCTATGTCTCCGACAAATGTGCAAACATAAAAACTAATCCAATGTTGATTCATTTTGTAAAAAACCAGGTAGGAGAAAATAGGTTGAAGATCAAACTTCGGTGGTAGATGGAATATTTATGAAGCTGCTAATTAAATGTTGGAGTATTCATGTATATATTGTTATTTGGGAGTATTCTTGGAAAAATGTTAAATTTTGGGAGTATTTCCATGTTTATTTAATTTCCTTAAAATAAATAATAATTGCAGTACTAATTTGTCATTGATCTCTATATTCATACAAAGCAATTTATTTCAGCACCTGAACTATTCTCTTAATCCGTCAACAACAATGATAATAATATTTAAATATTACTATTAAAAAACTTAAAGTCAGGTAATATCATTCAAAATCATATTTCCCAAGATGAGACAAGGGCATATCTGAAAAACAACTGATGAGAACAGGTAGGGGAGAGAGAAGGGGAAACGGGCTGGCTGTATATAAACAATAACTCTACCAACAAAGCATTTTACTCTAAACCAGCATCTCTTAAATGAATCTGCTTTTCTTTGTTTGGGTTCCATGAAGGGTAGCCGTGGCTGAAATTCAACAAAAAGAATTGGTGGTCAGGGTGTATATATACAATGACTACCAACAAAGAATTTTACTCTAAAGCAGTGTCTCTTAAATGGTTCTCCTGGTCTTTGTTTGGGTTCCACGAATGGAAGCCTTGGCTGAAATTCAACCGAACCACTGCCAGACAACTAGTATATATTTCAAAGTTCATCATGCATAAAGCCATAAACATGGATACATATGCAGAGACGCATGTATAATTAATGCTTAATGGGTTAATAAGGTTCATATCAAACAATATTGTATGCATAGAGTATCAAACTGCAGCAATCTCAAGTTTAAAAGTAATTTTAAAGTCAGGACGGACTCAATGAATAGAAGTTCAAGCAATTAACACCACATAAAATTTTTACACTTAAAAGGTACTATGAAATGCAGGAAAAGTTCAAATTGGCAAACCCAGCGAGCATCTGGAAGCATGCGACCCAAGCGCCGAACAGAAACACGGCTAAAACTTTCAAAGTTCTCTAGAGTCTCATATCCTTCCTGTTTTAAATTTTCAATTATCTTTTCAATGCTTTCTTTACCCTACACAGAGTAGCAGAGCAGAGACATGAATATATACTCTGAATGCACACGTTCAGTATAGTAGCATTTCCAATTAACAAAGATGATGGGGGAAACCAATACAATGTTACCTGAATTACAGGAAAATAAACACACTTTAGGCGAGCATTTGCTTCGTGATGTCCTGAAGAGAACAAATTTTATTGCAATGTAAAGAAGTTCAGACTCTACATAAAAACCAATTAGAGCATTATCCAGACCTCCTATAGAACTGGTGCCTGAAGTGAAATGCAGTTCCAATGTAAAGTCGGGACCATTACATGAGAACAGGTTCGTAAGAGCCACTTCTCCACTCAAGATTTCTGCCAAGTTAGTTTCATTGACCTGTGTAATATCAACCGAAAGAAACAACTGCTGATGACACATTGTTCATGTAGAATATAGGGGTTTCATTGAAAAGTGTGCATGTGCTTGACTTCTAACAAGCAAGTATCAATTTGATCAGAAAACACAAGTTGAAATGATGAATAAATTGCTTAAAAAAAAGGAAAACCAAATAAGGAACGTCTCTTGTTATACACATAATTGACATAAAAAATGTGACCCAGTAAAAAAGTAACCAAACCTGAAATTCTGTTGGCATTGCAGTTCTTCCTGTTTCAGATATTTCATCACACTTTGCAAAGAAGAGGAAGCAATTAGTGGATGAGATGGGATATCAGAAGAGAAATTGTATGAATATCAGAATTTATGAACTAAAAAAAGAATCAAATTATTTAGTTGGAAAAATGATCGAGAAAATGGAAAAGACAAAGGTAAAGAGAAAACATGCAACATAAATATCACTTTTAGTATAGAGCTACATCCCCCTTCATCAATTATAATGTAACTAAATCCAATGATATACGATGCACACGGGAGAATCTCAAAGTCTAAATAGTTAGTTTGTATATCATATATACACAATCACATCAAACTTTTTTAATAAAATATATAAGTATATAATTGTATAAACAGCACTTTCAGGAATATTATGAACTTTAAAAATAAAAGACAAAGAAGCCTCTATCAATATGGAATTTAATCTTGTGAACCATAAAAAGGGTATACCCTTTTCTTTTTTCATAATTTCATTTTACAGTGTGTAGATAAAAAGGAAATCATCAGCATCATGTCAGAGATATTTGATTGTATACCTGAATATAAGGAAAGTAAATGTCTTTTAGTTTCCCTTGCAGTATCTTTATATCTTCACATCTCATTTTTGGCTCTAGAATCTCCACCTGTCAATATAAACAACATATTCAAATCTAAGAAAGAGAATTTAATGCATTCGTCAATTTTTCAACGGTTTTTATATACTCCGTATAAAGTTTCTAGTATGTACGATACAATGATAACAAACTATATTCTAAAATTGGCACCTTTTTCAAATCATTAAAGACATGGACTGCTACTTTAAGTAATTGAAAGTATGGATCAACTTTTAAATCAAACACATTCTATGCAACTACTTCACATATGCATTATCCTAGAACTTCACATATGCCTCTAAAATTTATACTACCTTAATAAGCTAGCAAACAAAACATTAGAATGACATTTCTACTTCCCCTAAAATCTAGAATATTAGGAATTTATTTGTAATGGAAATATCAAGAATTCCGTCAGCATAAACCAAATTTAAAATGGGGTTGTCTATGGCAAAACCGAAAGGTAATAAATGAGGTGCAGAAATTCTGAAATAAATTATACAGCAAAAGTGGTCTTGAATTACTGGGTTGTTGTTGTTGTAGAGGAAAAAGTAGTGGTGTAAGGTGTAAATGTAATGGTGTGTTAAGTGAGATTGATTAGTGCCTGTAAATGCGGGACAAAATCATGGACAAAAGTCCATTTGCTACTAGGAATTGGTCAACTCTGCTATGTCAGAATGTTAGATATTTTCACCGGTATAACTTAAAGGGCAGAACAAACATATAATGCATATTGTAAATCCCTACAAGCAGAAGCATAGAATCCAGGCTTTATAGACTGGTTTAAGTAAAAAAGCACTTTTACAAAATATCACATGAAATAATTGATTTGAACTTAGAGGAAAAAAGAAGTGTTACTTTAGTGAAGCTCCCATGGGGTGACTCTTGAACTTCGTAACCAAAGGGGTCTCTTAGGCCACCATTAGTCTGCAATGATTAAATGATAAACATGAGGGCCTAAGACAAAGGTGGTTGGAGGTAGTTAGGACAGTGGAGATAGAAGAAGATTTCACACCCTCCATGTGTTCTCTGAAGATGAACAGTTGAGTAAATCATCTCTCTCTAGATGTAATATATACACTTTCTTTGATGCTTTTGTCTTGGAAGAGACAATGGCTCTTCTGCAATATAATATCATACAGTGTTATTCCCTTACAATGAAGAAAAAAGTAAAGAACTTTTCAACAATGTATACCGTCCCAAGTGCATGGATGCAATAGGCCCTCCATATCCAAACATCCCAAAATAAGGCTGCAATTAGAAAAGGTATAATTTAGGTAATAGCAGTAAACACAGATTAATGCGTAGTGCATATGATCCTGGAGTAAGAAAATATAAACAACAATTCATTCACAACAACTTTGAGCAACAATATAAAAAACTGAATGTTAATCCCAAATGAAGTCAAGTAAAGTGAGAATTCAGTTGTTTCCTAGCTTGTACAATTTTAGTTAACTAAAATCAAACTGTGGAATCATTTCATGAGAAAAAAAAAGACTCAGGTAACACTACATGCAATTATACAAAATGAAAATGTTTTAACTTTTAGACAGCTTCTGATTAGGTGAGTTTCAAAGTCAAACATAAGTGTACTTTGTGGTAGATAATAAAAAACCTTCCTTTCACCATATTTACTGCTTATAAAATTGTAAATACTTTTAGATTCCAAGTTAACCTTTTTAACAGAACCCATCTGGAAGTGTGTAGCTAATTTTCTTAATTTAATGACGTCTCAGGATCCGGTGGTGGTTGCACTCGGTATTTCAGGCACATGGATATTTCAAATAAAAAAGGCAAGTGTCCATACAGACAACTCCCTCATCAAACCACACAGATTTATGCAATCTTATTTCTGCATTCCGAAAATCTTTTTAACATAAAGGCTTTGAACAAATGATACAATCGTCAAATGATCTAATAGTCAGTACGTAAGAACATAGCCACCAGCAAACCACTGCTGATCAAATTTTATATATCAGATTTAAATACTTTAAAAGATTCTTTTAACTATGTCCTTATACTCCAACAACGTTAACCCTTGAAAATGCATTTTCATAATGCGACAAGATACTACCCTCATATAAAATCAATTACCTTTAGGTAGGGAGGTTTGCATCCTATGGCTTTTCCTTTTGACGACCGATGTAGGGACGCCCCCATTTTTCCCCTAAAGAGAGGAAACATGAATCAGCCAGATGAACAATATTATTCAACTGCTAAAATTATTATGCAGTGCAAAAACAACACCTTTAGGGCACAATATGAACGGGAATAACAGATACATTTTGAGGACAGAAAAGAACACTTATTTGAGATGCTGATTAGAAGAATTCTATTAACTATCTTAAAAGGCAACACTTTAATAACAATTCTTTACACCCAAATAAAATCAACAAAGTAAATAACTCATACCACTTTGCTATAGAATTTTCAACACTTCCATCCATTCCCGGGCCCGTGTCAAATATTATTATCTTGTTTTTGGACAACTTCACACTGCAAATAAAGGGACCACTTGTCAATTTTATAATTCAATAAAGAAAATCCTTCAATCTCACTGAAAAAAGGAAATAATGGAAATGAAATAGAAATGCAGGAGTACAACAGTGTAAA
This sequence comes from Cuscuta campestris, assembly GCA_900332095.2. NCBI lineage: Eukaryota > Viridiplantae > Streptophyta > Magnoliopsida > Solanales > Convolvulaceae > Cuscuta > Cuscuta campestris. The sequence goes on along the minus strand of OOIL02000624.1, from coordinate 82,610 downwards.
ACATTTAACAATATCTAAATGCAAAGCATGAACTCCATTAAAGCATACCAGCAAGAACATTTAAGAGAGAAAATTTGAGTTTCACTAAAATTACAACTTGAAAGCAAAAAATAAATAAATAAACTAGTGAACCCGCTACATCTTTTCCCCTATATAATCCCTTTTCTTTTAGAGTCAGTTTGGAGGGTGGGATTTGAAGAGAAAAAATTGGGGGCTTCAATTGTTTGATGAACAAATGTCCTAAAACCAAATAAAGAGTGATTGAAGTAGAATATGTTTTGAAATGGACATTTAAACAAGTTTAAGATGGACTTTGCTTCACCTTATATGTTTTGTCTATCACTTATTCTTATTTTAATTAGACCAACAAGAACTCTTAACTCTAGACCTGGCAAAACGGTCGGTTAGGTCGGGATCGGGTTCGGTATAATCGGGTTCGAGTTATTTCGGGTTCGGGTCACTTCGGGTTCGGGTCTAAGAGTGCTTGTTCATGACCCAGAGTTATCAGGTTCGGGTTGACCCAACGGGTTAAGAGGCGTTATTAAAAATTAAAATTTTTGCTATTTAGAGATCACGTGATCCGAGCATTATTCAAAACAAAGAACGTAATCATAAAAGTTTGCAGTTCTATTTGCAACATACCAAAAGAGAATTGCAATATATCCAAAAAAAATCACCTTTTTGTAGCATACCAAAAAAATTGCAGTAGATGAAAAAAAATTGAAGATTCTTTCAACATACCCAGAAATATATATACATTATAAAAAAATTGAGATTCTTGCGTCATACCAAAACAAAAGAAAAGAATTAAAACTTGAGTTACACGTAGGAGCAACTCAAGACAATGAAATAGGATTAAAAATTCCACTGTTGTTCTTGTGTCTTCTCACCATTTTGATTGAGTCGACATCTAATATCGATGAACAGTAGAAGAGTGGAAGAACGATACATACATACATACATACATATATATACACACATATCTGTGTGTGTGTGTCTATATATATATATATATATATATATATGTATATATATATATAGAGAGAGAGAGAAAAGGGAGAGAGAGAGACTCGAATGTTACTGGATTTAGATTAGGTTTTACGCCTTTTGAGTTTTGAGTAGCCTAATGGGTATATCATATTTTAAATGAATGTATAAAACTAAATAACTAATAAAAATAAGCAATGAAGTGCATAACCCGTCGGGTCAAACCCGACCCGACCCGTTCTGACCCGAAAATTTAACGGGTCTTCGGGTTCGGGTCGCAAAATCAATGTTCAAAACCCGTTAATTTCGGGTCGGGTTTCGGATTAATAACGGGTCGGGTCAAATTTTGCCAAGTCTACTTAACTCTTAAGGATGAGAAAGATCATGATCAAATCATACCACATGTTATATTTCAAACAAGAAAACTAGACGAACTTATTAAAATTCATACCGACCAAAAAGGTTATGATAAAATCAGACTAAACAAATTAGACCAAACCTGATATTAAAAAGTGTAGTTAAACCACATTTTTTCAGGCGTAAAGAACAAGATCTAATACATATTGAACTTGCCTAAAGCCTGTCTAAAATGATTGAACCACAAAGCCGAGGGTTCCAAGCCTCCCATCTACCCTCGCCCCAGGAGCTTTTGGGGATGAGTTAAATTGCATGACTTGGCTGCCACATAGTGTGGATGGAAACAAAGTAATCACAACAATATCATGAGATGGAAAGCTGTGAGTGAGGGCCAAGGGTCTAGTAGAAAATAAGAAAGGGAAAACATCTTGCACCACAAGCACCTGAAACCTAGGAAAAATTTGTATGTATTTGTGTTTGCAGAAGTTCATGAACTGATTACACCAAAGCAAGTTAAATAAGGTTTGTTGAGTTCAGATTAGACCTATTACTGGTCACAACATACTGCCTTATTTAGTTACAGTGTACAAATTTTTGCCACAGTTTCAAATTTAGATATTTCTTTCATAATAGACAAAGTGCACGTTGTTTTTACCGTAAAATTTTTGCAATGAGAATGACTATGACAACTATATCAACTCAAAGTGAAAAGAACTCCAGAACTTCATCTAAGTATTCCTTGTTTAGAAGGTTGTGAGACGAAAGACAAGCCATGTAAAATATTACCAATGTGTTTTCTTTCTTTTGTTTGGATAACTTATAGTGTTAACTAATTTTAGACTATTAATTGACACCATAAATTTCATTTCAATGACAAAACTGTTGTTGATATTCATGTGAAGATCATGATAAAAATGATATCAAATTAAAGGAACCTCAAATTATGTGCACATAGTGGAACAGTTTTCTTGAAGATCAAATGTGCCACCAAATAAACAAGGCCATCAAGTTCAGAATATAAAAAAAAAGGTAATCAGCCTCACTACAGCTAGCATACCTGATTAATCTCCTTTCTTTTTCAGGATTAGACCATACAGCTTGCAATGAATTATCCTGATGAGCAGTAAACACAAGTTGCATAAAGTGAGTGATTACATGAGTATGGCACCCAACTGAAATTGAAATGCATGCATGTATGATGGAGGCTTACTATTAAGTCAGCAAGGGCAGACTTAAATGTGTATTCTTCAGGCAACTCCTTTAGTAAGTCAGTATCTGGAGTGAGATCCCACATATTCTACAAAAGCCAATCATGAAAAGGTTGCTCAGAATACTGAAAGCACCCTAAATATCAAAATAATAAAAAGTGTTGTTTATGCAAAGATTACAGTTCATGAAATAGGAAAATGCATGTTATTCATCGAAGGTTGTGCTTATAAAAGGGGGGAAAATTAAACAAACCTCAAATATATCTGCCTCAACTGATCCATCCTGCATTAAAATTGAAACATCAAAATGAGTAAAAACAACAAGAGCAGAAGACAAGACATAAAAGATCATGATGCCGGCAAAAAAACTCACATGAAGCCTTAACATATAAGTCTTTCTCGGATTCAACTTCCTGAGATCAATTCCCTTAATCTTCCTGTCAAGAGGATCCAAAATATACAAGCTTGGACTGTTCCAATTAATCTGCCTCTTTTGCGACCATGTTCTTCCCTTCAAGGCCATGTACTCTGTCTTTATAGCATCCACCAGTTGAGAAAGCGACATTTCATTTTTATCTCGCCCTACTTTCATCTCTAAAGTCGTGCCATTAGGCATAAGAACTCGAAAACTGACCACCATGTCAGGATCTCCATCCTCATCTTCACGGCTGCATATCCTAAGAACTTGGCATTCCTTCCTTTTAAACATTTCAGAGTATGCTTGCTTCTTATGAGCAGAACCCGCATCTCGACCATCGCTAATCCTCTTTTTGGGTAGATCAGAGTAAAAATCCGTCAGGGGCCTTTTGCTAACTCTTTTGGGAGGCGGAGTTCTTGAGTCCATCTGCGCGTTTAAAACAAAACAGTAATTTCCATTATTTCATTCAACTTTTTCTCTAACAAAAAAAAAAACACAAAACAAAAATAAAAAATCTACTCCGTGTGTTAATAAGAAAGAAAGGAAACAGAAATCGCTAGCAAAGCAGCCTTTCAAAGAATACCAGGAGAAAAAAGAGCGAATTTAAAAGCTAAAAGCGGTCGAGTAATGGGGAAAAAAGAGGGATGAAATCCGGGAAAAGGGAAATTTTGAAGATTATTCGAGGGTTTGCTACGGCTATAAATATTCAATGTGCATGCTTTGATGCTCGAGAAATCCGCCAACCAAATGCATCCTCAGACGGCTACTTACAAGTGTTGAAGAAATATATATATATATATATATATATTCAAGCAGCAGGGATAAAGAGATACCTCTGTTGGTGGAGTCGAAGAGACCTGGCGGTTTTGGGTTTTGGCAGAGTGGCAGAGGAGGAGAAGGAGGAGGAGGGAGGCATGTTCTGACGGCTGAGGCTACTGTGCGCCGGGATGCGTAAATGCGCCTTTTCTTTTTGTCTTCTCGTGGAAAAAGAACGTTGTCCGTTGTGCATATAGGACGATCGCTTGTGTACGTACTAAGTTAGCGCTCCCTCCAAAAATTGGAATTTCAAACTACACATGTCCGAAGTAGATGGATGACACGTGTTTCTTTGAGATCGTGGTCGAATCCTTCCCCTTCAAAAGAATGACCTTATTGCTTTCCTCAACAAACACAAAAAACACAAAACAAAAATGACCATATTGCCTCACTTAGATGGGGCGCTAATGGTCGGGGACGGGGGCAGCCCCTCTCAACTTTTTAATAGGTTATATATGAAATAACTAAAAAATATTGAATCTTAGTTTAAACATTTATTAAATGTGAAATATTTTTTAATAGACATTGTGGATTTTAACTTCATAAACAATTCATATGTGGTCACACTAATTTTTGTTGGGGGCTACATAATTTTTTTTAAAAAAATTATTTTTACCTTATTACAAAAATTTAGTAGGGGGCATATGCGAGTAAATGACGAACATATGTAAAAATAAAATTTGCAATTCCTGACAGTGTAAGTCAGACATTTTTTTCCTGACAATGCAATACGGATTTGGCTACTCCGTTTCTACTTTAAAATTTTAAGTAAAACGGAGTAGCCTAAACTGTCTTCTTCATTTAAATGTCAAACGGAGTTGGAAACGGAGTTGGCTACTCCGTATAATTGTTGTTCCAATTTTTGTTCGGTTATTTTGTTGCTTTGTTGCTTTCTTGTTAATAATGTCTAATTATTGACTTTTCTTGCTTTGTTGTTCAAATGGAGTTTTTGCTTTGTTGTTCCAAATTTTTTTGTTCCAATTTTTTTTGTTCAATTTTTTTTCAATTTTTTTTGGTCCAATTATAATTTTCTTAATCAAATCGTTGTTGTTTGTTTCAATTTTTTGTTTGCTTTAAACCTTTCTAACTTTTTTTAAAAAATATTTTATTAAACTTTAATTGTTTATTTTGGTTATGTATGTAAACTTTAATAGTTTATTTTATTGATTTGCAAACATAGTTCACCAGATGGAACTGTTGTTGATTTGCAAACACAGTCAACTGATTCACCAACTTGTTTTCAGTTCAAGTATGTATTCTAGTCCTTCAAGGCATTCATAGATGGATTTCACTATTGTCTTCCAGTTATTTCAGTGGATGGAACTCACTTTTACGGCAAGTATAAGGGAAATGTTTATTACTTGCCATGGGTCATGGCAACGACGGGAAATGGTGAAATTCCCCCCTGGAATTTTCCATTATGGATGCTGAAAATGGTGCAAGTTAGAAATGGTTCATGAAGAATGTCATGCGTCATGTCGTACCCCCACATCGCCATGTATGCATAATATTTGATAGACACGGCGGGATTGACCACGCATTTGAAAATGTTCCAGAGTTGGGTGGAGGTCAAGTGACTCGAAGATATTGTCTCCGCCACCTACGAAGCAATTTCTGGAAGAAGTTCCGAAGTAAGAAGCTGCGGACCTTGATGTACAAAGCTGGTGAGACCCCGAACACAAGTGAGTTTGACCAGTTGATCCTCCGAATAGCATCCAAAAATCAAGAAGCTTACAACTAGCTTAATGTCATTCCAAAACACAAGTGGGCGTTGTCATATGATGAAGGCGGCGCACGTTATGGTATAATGACTACAAATTTGTCAGAAAGTTTCAATAATTTCCTTAAGGGATGTCGTTGTTTGCCCGTATATGCCATTGTGAAGTTCACCTATGATAAGTTGGTCAAACTTTTTGCTGAGAGGCGAACAAATGGATATGTATGGCAGCAATCCGGGTACATTTTCCTATGAATTTGTGAAAGCATATTAGGAAAAATGAAGAAAACAGGCTTTATTGTCGTGTTGTGCAACACCACGCACAAGAAGGGATATACTCTGTGGTGATGGATGGGTCGTCCTTCATTACTCAGCGGGAGACATTTACGGTGAACTTAAATGCACGAACATGTAGCTTTGGTCAATGGGTAACATTTCACCTCCCGTGCAGTCATGTCCACGTAGTATGTCAATTCAGTCCTACATCAACGCTTACTATGGCATTATAATGCGCTATCAGATGAGTCTGAATGGCCTACTCTAGAGTACGAGATACTGAGGCCAACGCCGCGATAGCGCTATCCGAATAACATAGACTATCTACCGCGGAGACATTGCAATGAGGAATAACTATGTCATGAATTTTAATTATGTACTCCCTCCGTCCCTGAAAACCTTTCTCCTTTTTCTTTTTTCATCCGTCCCAAAAAAACACTTCTCATTTCTATTAAAAAGTTACTTTTACCCCTTACTTTTTCATACCCTATCTATCACATCATACCTTTTTACTAATAATCTACCTATCACATCTTACTTTTATCCATCACATCAAAAGACAGTTTTGGAAATTCAATACCAAAATACACTACCCTTAGAGCATGAACAATGGCAAGGCATATACTGGAATGTCACACGCTGACATGGCACTGTTGAGCCAATCAAAGTCAATCTAGTCACACAGTGGCATGGCATTAGAGTGGTACATCCTGCAGTGGCAAGTCATTTTTTTTTCTTACTTTACATTTTTAACATGTTTTAATCACTTCATTTTATTTTTCTTCTACCCAATATATTTTATTTTTGGTTCTTTTGTAAATATTTATCCTTAGTTGTAAAGTCTATACTTTAATTGTTCATAATTATTTTAGTTATTTATTTAAATATGGAAATTTTAAAATAGAGTACAAATTATATCGATAAATTTTAAATTTGAATTAGAGGTTATATAGAAGTTGTGATAGAAAATGCAAAGAACACAATCATAAAATGATAGAAAATTTTAAAAGTACATTACAACCATTAAAAAATCCAGGAAGCACACCGCAATAACGTTTTGAGACTATTGTGGACTTTTACCGATGTTTTTGTTCCACACTTCTTCTATCAAGTCCGCCTTGAGACGTGCATGTCCATCGAGATCTCTCACACGAGCTGATTGACGGAAGTAAGTTTCCCAACATGGGTGACGCTGTCCTATGTTTGATGTCGGAGTGGAACCCTCAACTTCATCATACTCATATGCGAGCGCATAGTCGTGTTGTTCGTCTTCCACAATAATATTATGCAGAATGACGCAAGCAACCATTATCGTTCGAAGATCTTCCTTTTGCATAAAACGAGCAGGTTCACGAACTATTGCGAATCGACTTTGTAGTACACCAAATGCTAGCTCGACATCCTTTCTGTAGGACTCTTGGCGCTCTGCGAATAATTTTTCCTTCGGTCCTCTTGGATGTGGAATTGATTTGACAATGGTTGACCACCTTGGATATATTCCATCACCAAGGTAGTACCCAAGGTCATATTTATGACCGTTCACAATGTACTCACATTTTGGAGCTTTATCAACATACAATTCATCAAACAACGGTGAGCGGTGAAGAACATTGATATCATTTTGGCTTCCAGGGACCCCAAAAAATGCATGCCATATCCACAAGTCGTATGATACTACGGCCTCAAGTATAATAGTGGGAACCTTATACAAACCCTTTTCGAATGATTGTCTCCATGCAACTGGACAATTCTTCCACTCCCAATGCATGCAATCAATGCTCCCTAACATGCCAGGGAAATTATGACCCTCTACAACAGCTAATAAGTGATCAACGTCAGACTGGGTTGGACGCCGTAAATATTGTTTCCCAAAGACATTTATGATTGCTTGGCAGAACAACTTAGTGCACTCTAGAGTCGTACTAGAGCCAATCTTTAAATACTCATCCACACAATCAGCAGACACACCATATGCCAACATTCGCATAGCGGCGGTACATTTTGTAATAGGTGACAATCCAGCTTTTCTGGTTGCGTCAAACCGTTGTTGGAAGTAAACCCAATGGTTTCCTAATGCCTCTACTATGCGAAGGAACACGTGCCTCCGCATTCTGAACCGACGACGAAATTGTCTATCATCGTACACTGGGTCTTGCACAAAGTAATATATCATTAGACGTTCGTGAGCTTCGGCCCGAGGTCTGTCCAGCAACTTTCTCTTCTTTTTTGTGGATCGTTGCATAGATTTTCCGTGTCCAATCTCTTCTTGAATCACTGTGACAACACAATTCAGTAGTGTTATGTCTTGTTCATCATCCGAGTCATGTTGCTCACTTGGGGTTGCTATCAATTGGGGTCGTTCATCACTTGGCCACACAAAATCCTTGAATTTAGGTAACTTTTGCAAATCGTCAACTGGAAATCTTCCCCCATCAATATGTGCCTACATAAGTTAGCATATGTACATAAAGAAGTTCAATACATTGGTCACACAATATGCACACAAAATATATTAGCTTAAACACCGTACATAGCAAAAAAACACTTGTATTCATTAATAAAATGTTTTAAAAAAAGTCAATCATCAAAAAAATGTCAAATTAAATACCCTCAACAAACAATTAAACTAGACTTCAAATTAATTATATCCCCTCCTTTTCATTACATCCGCAATCCTATCTTCAAAATATCGTCGGCGGCCGGGGTCTGAGATAATAAATGTATCTATCATTAGCAGCCTATCTTCATCTGCACGAGCACGAGCTTCTTCTGCATACATACGAGCTTGCTCCGTCCTAATGCATTGCTCTGCCTCCCTTTCTCGAACCGCCGCAATGCGATGCACTGCATTTGTAAGGGCGACCACATGCGGGGGTGGCGTAATGTACTCTCCTTGTCCCTTTTTTAGCCTCTTTGCAGCTTTTCTACCCATTGGTCGTTGTAGATTACGAGTCACTGAATCGGTATCAGTAGTATCAGTTTGAGTGGCAGGACCTCTAGGTGTGGTTGGGCTTCTGGTTGGGCTTCTTGAGTTACCTGATCCACATGTGTTACCAACATCAAAATGCACTGGGGGAGAGTTTTTGGTGGAATTTTCAGGACCAACTACTAGAGAATCCCAACATGGCACATTCCTTAATTCGCGCCACCAATATTCTAAATTAAACTTCTTCCCCTACAATGCAATGTAATCCCTATGAGCCATCATAAGAATATCTGATTCATTAGCCCCACTCGGATTTAATCGAGTAATCTTCTCAACACATGCAAAAAATTTTCTTACTTCTGGTTTTGCCCGTAACCATCTAGAATTGATGACCTTTTGTGCTCTAGGTTTAATATGAGGAGGAAGATCCATATTGTAATTCTCTTCAACTCTTCTCCAAAATCCCCCTGCTTTTTGGTCTGTGCCAATGATAGGATCCATGCTCACATTTATCCAAGAATGGATCAATCGAATATCTTCATCACGAGACCAATTTATTTGTTGGCCAGGATGAGCTTTCCTTTGAGGGAGACGCGTGGTTTGTGTCACGGGGTGAGAGGGAGTAAGTGGTTGTTGGGAATTACATTGTGATTCATTGTTTGTAATCTCCCCTTGAAGCAACAATTCAGTGAAGCTTCTAACATCATTCTCCATTTTAACCTACATATTTGACAAAATCAATTTCAATTGTATCATGACCGTACCCCAAAGAATTTGACCATCTCCAATTTTAATTTTAAAATGTGAAGGTATCATTTCTTTAGAATGTCATGCACTCACTTTCCCCCAACAATTTCATTTATATTTTCTTACTCCTATTTTTATTCCCTTACTTGAGTGGGAAAAAAGGGTGGAAAGTGTATACTGATAGGAGTTATAGCAGTCTATGGAGGATTTTATGCAAACCAAATAAAACTAGTGCATCAGGTGAACATGTCCTCATTCAATTTGATGTCCAAAAGCCACAGAAGTTTGGAATCACCATGCCATAAAACTAGAAGGCCATGCTCTCAAGAGAGGTATACTGCTGGTCCAACACTTATGGTGACTCTCTTAATAAAAAATTAAAAAAGGAGCCTAAAGAGGAGACTAAAAAGCATTGTCCTAGGTCTCATTCTTGGTTTTTCTCCTACTTAGACTTTCTTTTTCATTGTTTCCTAAGAGCTTACTACATGCGTTGTGTTAGCTATTTGTTTTTTTTTTGTTTAATTTTTTTACAAACCCACAATAGATCATCCTTTTATAGATTTTAAAATGAATTTTTTTTTTACAAATTCCACACTACAAGAATTTGACAAATCTGCAACGGACAAATTCCGTCGCAGATTTGAAAAATCCGTAGCAGATAGAGAATCTGCGACGGATCTGCAACAGACCCAGTCCGTCGCAAAAAAGTTGTCGCAAATTGAATATCTGCGACGGAAAAATACGTCTCTCGCAAATCAGCGACAGATCTACGACGCTATTCACGCGATAAATAAATCATCAAATTTGCGACGGAACAGCTACGGACTTAGAGTCCGTCGCAGATTTGCGACAAAATCTGCAACGGAATTATTCTGCAGCATTTCAATCAAATCTGCAACAAAGTGATTGTCCGTAGCAGATTTGTGACAAATTTCTTGCACCCAAACACTAAATTTTTCTATTTTATGATAAGTCACTTCTCTTTTCAATTATTTTTGTAATGTTGTTGTGGACGAATGATAAACAGGAGCGAGATTTACGATACAACAAATTAAAATAATTAATTAAACATCAAACAATAGCAAACACCACAATGTCATATTAATTTTAAACAAATACAATCCTTACAATATACATAGTGTAATGTATACAAAAAAATCCTAGTTAAACAATTTTGTTTTGAATCAAAAACTCTGACAAATATCAGGTTCTCATCTCATGCTGATAGTTATTTTCTCGTGGCACACAATTCTTCATATTATGTCCATCCACTAGGTATAGCAAATACCATGTTTGCTCATCACGGCATTGGGCTCTTTCTTCACATAATGTCAATTCACAAAGCACAACGAATCGATCCTACAATTATAAAAAATCATCAGCCAAGTGAGCCAACTATGATGAAGTGCAAAACAAGATAAATCAGCCAAAATAGCATGTATATTCATCATAAATTTGAAGTGATTATATTATTTTTTCATACAAAGTACATTTATTCTATTTAACTTATTTCCACAAATGAAGTATTTGATCTCAAATCCACTTGTTTGTTACTTCACTATCTAACAATGTTTAGAACCTGAAATCGTAAAACAAGGTCCTCGTTTTCTCTGTTATGTGCTTTTTGGAACCTGAAATCTGCAAAACAAAACTAAGACCAAGTTTTTTTAACCAAATAAAAATAAGAATCAGATTCAAAATTATCCAGATTCTTTAGTTTTCAGCCCAAAAAAAGATAATATTTGAACTGCATAGGCTAAAGAAACTGAAAATGACAAAACACCCATTGCCTGGTACTTGGAAATGCTGCTTCAGATCAGCTTTTGCATCTTGTATGTGTAGATATTTACTTCAAACAAATTCATTTCTACATAGGCTCAAAAAATCTTACAAAAACTTTTAAATAGATGGTTAAAAGCATAAATGGTGTAAAATTAATCAATTAAGCTCAAGAGACAATGCAACATATGATGAAGTGGAAAATAAGATAACCACAAAGATTTCAACACTGTCTTTTAGTTCTACACCTGGTGCTCAATTAAAAAACAAAAAACAGACTTTATGTGCAAAGTTTCATTTGGAATCAGATTTCAAAGTCAGGTTTCTTAATCAATGTTGCATATAAAGCAATTTTTTTGAATTCAACCACCACTCATATCAAGATGTTGATAAATTCAACATATAAAACTCTCAAAAAACAACATGTAGACACTTCGCTATGCTATCAGTTTTACAAAAATAGATCCATAACACCTAATTTGATAAAAATTGCAATTGAACAACAAATATGGTAGGTTACATACATACACAGGACTTAGAATGAATACTATTAATTAATTAATTAAGTAAAGATGCTTGAAAGTTGTGAAGAACATTCAACTAATTCACAAAACAAATGCAATAATTGAACTTATAGTTTTCAATTTTAAATGAAGAAATGAAAAAAAACCTTAGGGCCGGTGAAGTGGCGACAACAAGAAGGTGGAAGCCGGCCAGTTAAGTCGTGACTGAGAGGGCGGCGGCACTGGTAGGATGGATGCTGGCCTGGGCAGTGGGGAGGGCGCGTAGATGGCTTGGAAGCGGTAGAGGATTTTGGTGGTGAAGGGCTGGGCGGAGGTCATAGTTGCACGGCGATGAAAGTGAGAGGCGACAGGGGTGGTGGCTTCCCCATCTTGCGCAACGGAGCTGCTAGGAACGAGGGGGGTATGCGAAGGTGAGGCAGCGGTGATGAGCTGAGGAGGGCGCTGAACATTGGAGACGGCGAAGAGGGGCTGAACATCGGTGACGCAACGGCGGATAACCCTAGATGGTTTCTACTTTGAAGGAGGTAGAATGACTTCTTTGTGAGGATGTCGATTGAGACTAAAAAGATAAGGTAGGGTTTAGTCTGCGACGGGCACAAACATCTGCTACAGACATACTTATTCCATTGTAGATTTGCGATGAACTTCAGCAGTCTGTCGCAGTTTTTACCAGATTTTCTAAATACCAAGCCTCGTCGCAGTCTCGTTGCAGATCTGCGACGGAAAGCAGTCCCTCGCAGATTTCCGTTGCAATTTAGGCGAATTCTTGTAGTGACACTATATCATCATTTTATCATTTTATCAAACACCTTGTGTGCACTAGGATAAAATTTCACCATCACAATGTAATAGAAGAATCACAATCAACTCACAATACACATTGAATTTAGTTTAAAAATAGATGGTGCAAGAGACAACCAAATCAATACATTCAACAACCCCTAAAAATGACACCTCCTACCAGCAAGCATTTGCTCAAGAGAGCAGTGCAAGAAAAAAAGCTAAAAATGATGATGATACACACCAGAATCACAATCAACTCACAAAGAAGGCTTGCAGATGAGATTGGGGACAGAGAGAAGAGGTGAATTTCAGTGCAATCAAACAAGAGATGAGAGCGTGCGACGAGGGTGGCGGGCGCTGGTGGCGAAAGAGACAGTTATTTTCACGGTGGTTGCAGCAAGTGATTTACATAGAGGATAGAGACTAGAAGGGACCGATTATTTTCTAGATGCCTTGATCGATGCTGTTATTTGCCTCGCACACGCCTCGCAAATCGAAATGGCTCGCTGCATTCCACGCGATTCAATTTTTGCCACTCCCACTGTGTCTCTTCGATCTCCACGGGAGTCAGGGCGTGTCAAGTGAAATATTTGCCGCTGCCAATGCTCTTAAATCCCTTTTCAAAATCAAAACTCTCATATTTTCCAGGATGGAGGGAGTATGAGTTTATGTATTATTAAATTTTACCATTAAGCTAGTCATGGATTGTGTTTTGTAATTTTATTTTTACGAATAAATTGAAATATGTACTCTATCAATAAATTTATTGTATTTTTATATAATTTCTATGTAACAAAAAAATTAGTCGATTGCATTGATAAACTAAAAATTAAAAAAAACTTATTAAAATATTTTTAAAAAAAGTTAGAAAGGTTTAAAGCAAAAAGAATTGAAACAAACAACGGCCATTTGATTAAGAAAATTATAATTGGAACAAAAAATTGGGAAAAAAAAATTTGAACTAAAAGATTAGAAATAAAAAAATTTGGAACAAAAATTGGAACCGCAAAGAAAGAAATTCCAACAAAGGCAACAAACTCAATAATTGGCCATTATTGAACAACAAAGCAACAAAGCAACAAAATTTAGATAAAAAACGGAACATGGAACAAAAACTCATACGGAGTAGCTAACTCCGTTTGACATTTAAATGGAGGATACGGATTAGGCTACTCCGTTTGGTTCAATAATAAAGACTGAAACAGAGTAGCCAACTCCGGTCGGTATTATTTGGGAAATCACACATTAAAAAAGCATATAAAGGAATGAAATGCAACCAATCTACACTAACAGGGAATTCACCCGGCATATGCCCCCAACTCCTACATACTACATCCGCCAATGGGAGCACAATTGGCACGCACCTTATATTATACAATCGGTTGTAGCTATAGTTGGGTATAGTCAGCCCTAAAACGATAAAAGACGTAGCACTACGTTAAGCGTGCGGCGAAGAGGATAACACTAGGTGCGGCACGACGAAAGAGTTGGATTGCCACAGCGTTTCCCGGAAGAGCAGCAAAACCCTAGGTTCGGACGTTATTTCAAAATGAATACTCTTTTACTCCCAAATGAACACTTATATTTTATGCAAAAATGAGTAGCACTTTACTCTAAAATGAGTACTACCCGGCTGTACCATAATTCTTCTATAGCCGATTGTACAATATACGCACTCCAATTGGCATACTCTTTTCAACGAGAGATTGGGAAAATATTCCCTCAATCTCAGATGGGCGCTACGTGTCGAAGGAGGAGTCATCAGCACAAAACGACAAGGGAATGGGACAAAATGCTACGGGACAAAAGGGAAGCCACCTTGCACCATCAGAGAACGTGGATCGACGTGGACGCGCGATGCTCTGTCTCTTCCCTTTTCTTATAAATACATGTGTAACCTTCAAAGGAGGGGATCCAAATTTCATCTCTCTAGAATTCGTATTGTAATAACTCCCAGCATTTTCTTGCATACTTATTTAACATTTGGACTGCAGGTGCTTCCAGCTACTGTCGTACCGGTCACTCTTGCTTTCCACACTTCTTTACATTCTAAGCTTAGTGAATTATTCCAGAGCCAGTCTAGTATAGCTTGCCCGGCGATTAATTTACACCATCATTGTTTGCACCGACCGTGGGACCGATAAGGTTCCTTTTTCATCCAGAAAACCTACACACGAAAACACCTCTTTTCAAAATGTCTTCAAGCCAATTGAACACCATAACCTCCACCCCGGTGCAAGCCACCACTAAAGGAGTGACCATGCTAGTGGTCACTTCCCTGCTAGCTCACTTTGCTGGTGTGATACTGATGGGTTTAAGTCCTATTTCGCACCAACCATCACCACCCTATTCACGATCCCTATTCCTTCTGCTGGGCCGAGGGTCACATTCCCCCAAGCATGACCCAATTCATGAATGACCCCTCCAACTTGCAAGCGATTCAAGGCTTCGGTCAAGTCATGGCCATGTGTTAACAAAACGGAGGGAAGCATTTCCTCCCGGGGATGTTTCTGTTTGCTCTCTCAGGCGCCGAAACATTGCCACTGCAGGCTCCGATGACAGCGTCTCCCTTCCAAACGCTGGTGCCCCTACCATCACCTTTCCACCCACAAGTGGTCGGCACCATGGCCCCTGTTAATATGACTGGTGCACTGAATGCGGCCGGGCCATCACGCCAACCCAAACCCGTTATTTTACGGGTGGGCATTTGCAGGTAGGCCATGTTGGAAAACATTTTCACTTTGACATTTTGCTAATGACAATGTTTGTTTCCGTTTAGGTTTTGATATTGACAAACCGTCGGGAACATGGAACAAAATGAAAAGATTCAAAGAGATAGAAAAAGTTCTTTGAAGAAACAAAAAGCACAAGAAAGGCATTGACGTTGCTAAAGATGGCGACATTGGCGCTTTGAAGATGTATTCGAAATACTTAGGTTTTATTGTAACAAGCTCATTCAATTTCTCTACGTCATGGCTCAAAACAAAATATGTTTTTCATGCATCAAATTAGTCTTTTCATAAATGGTTTTTAAGTTTCTAAAACCCATGGTTCTTGCTTAACCAAAACCATAACCATCGGTTATCGGCGTTCGGCTATGGCGTTCGGTTTTCGGCATTGGTTATTGGCATTGATTTTAACCAAATGGTTTTTGGGTTTTTATCTTTGGTTTATGCTTCTAGACACATTTAAAGGTTTTCCAAATTATTAGTTTTCAAAAACCATAACCTTTGTTTTTCGGCGTTGGTTATCGGCATTCGGCGCCGGTTATCGGTGTTGGTTTTTTTGGCGCCCAAATCAATCAAGTGGTTTTTAAGATTTTATGATTGAGTTTTACTTCTAGGCATATCCAAATAGTTCTCCAACAAAAACATGTTAAAAACCACCTTTCATTTTTGGTCTTTTGGTGAAAACCATGTGAAACGGCATAAACTTGGCTACCCGTGGTTTTTACCTTAATGAAGTGGTTTTTAAGTTTTTATACTTGGTTTCTACATTAAATACATTATATAAGAGTTTCCATCACTTGGTTTTTTCATTTTAGAGAACTTTGGTTTTTGACATCGGTTTTCGGCGTTGGCTGCCAAACCATGGTTCTGGCAAACCATCCCAACATGCATGCCGGAAATCCCAACAGCGATGTTGGCCTTCAGAAGCCCTAGGTAGTAAGTTTTTGAACAGCGATGTTCATGGTTGAACAGCGATGTTTTCAAATGACCGTTGGGCTATTTAAGACAAAATCTTTCCTTTTTTGAAAGTCAAACACCCCAACATCGATGTAGACTTCTAGACATCGATGTTTTGATGACCGTTAGCCAGTTTTAAAGGAAAGTCAAAGCCAAAACAGCGATGTTCACTATATGAACAGCGCTGTCGGGCTAGATTTCAGTAGATCCACTTTTATTTGATTTCCACAAATCAAGCCAATCAACCCCAATCTTTTCCCAACCGTTGCACCTTGTTTTTGGGTTTAAAAAAGGGGCTCTTGGGTCTACTTTTCACATCCATTCCTCACAAATTTCATAGCTTTACATTGCATCATTCCATAAACTTTTTACATAGCTTTTTAGAGTCATTTCTTGAGGAATTGAGTGTGTTCTTGATCTAAATTAGTTCACTCATATTCTACTCTTTAAGAGAGTTTTTTGTTCTTGAGTGGTTAAGTGTTGTGAACACTTTAAGGGAGGTTTGTTCCCTTGGTTGTACGAAGGAAGGGCATATTCCTTCGGGTTGAAGTCTTGGAGTGCGGTATCTCCGAGCAAGTGTATTAAGGCTCGTGGGACTCAAGTTCTCAGGTTGTAACGGTTTGTTAAGCACCCGTAAGCTTAACGAAAGTAGTGTAGCTCGAGAGAGTCTCTCGGGAGACTGGACTAGCCACACGTTGTGGTGAACCAGTATAAATCTTGGTGTGCTCCCTTTACTCCTTTTTATTCCGCTCTTTACTTTATCCCTGCGATTTTTATTCCGCGAAAATTTATAAACATTCTCGTGCCTCACTATTCACCCCCTCTAGTGAAGGGCACCTAATCTAACAGGCCAGGTACCCGGGCCCGTGATTGGGTCTAGGTGCATATCATTTTTGTGGACCTTCTGACATAAAAGATATTTTTTTTTATTTTGAAAAAACGAATACTTTTTAAGTAGTAAAAAATGCTTATTTTGATCATATGTAGGTCTATGGTGGACCTAAGGTCCACCATAGAATTTGCCTTGTCGATACAGGTGCATCATATAAATATGGATTTTTATTTAAAACTAATTAAGCTTGAGCATAAAAATATGTAGATCTTATTTTGACATAACTGATTTATTTTATTTCTATCAAGATAGATTTTTCTTACTCCCTTCGTCCCTAAAGGATTGCCACAGTTTGACCTTTTTAGTCAAATTGTGGCACTCTTTGGCCACGTATTAAATGTAGTTTAGAGTATCTAAATATTATAGAGATATTTCAAAATTATATTTTAAAACTAAATATACTTTTTACATAATTCGCAGTCAAAGGATGCCACAGTTTGACCAAAAAAGTCAAACTGTGGCAATCATTTAGAGACAGAGGGAGTAATAAAGTATATTTCATTATTGGACAAAGTTCTTTGGACATAGAAAAAAACGAGTCAAGAATAATTCTGACATTTTAAGCTACCGACGTTAATTCGGTGGAAAATGGGTAATCCTACTTCTAACCCTCGTTTTGAACCCTCCACCCCATCCGCCTCCATCTTGTGGCAGTATACTGTTAGGGATCAGGTTTTAGTAGAAATATCAATTTGACCAACAGAGTACCGTAGGTGCTCAAGTCATTCTCGGATCATTTTTTCAAAAGTCAAAAGAATCGTTGTTGATGGTGTAAATATAGCTGGGCGGGTTAACCGGGTTTAACCTGGACACTCGACCCGTAATATAAAACACACAACAAGAACACAAAGTATGACCTAGACCGGGTAAATCTCCTTAGTCCGAAATATATTTCTTACTCTGTCTCAAGAGTGTACTAGTTTTTAGTGAGAGAAAAGAATGGATCCCCTCCTCTATCAAATATCATCATATTTATAGAGGAGGATTTGTTACCTTCCCCTGTTCATCCATGGACAAAATAGGAAGCTCGTGGGAAGGTCACTGTAGATAATGGAAGCACTGTACAATCATGGACTTGTTACTAATACAACCAAAAAGCACTGTTCAATCAAAGACTAAAATGGATATTCTCAATCCAATCAACCCTGCAAAATGACAAACATCCCTTTCACTGTGTGCCTCGTGATGGATGAGCGGCGGGGTGTCCCCTCGACCTCTGACGTGGTTCACCATGCCTAAGAGACTGGACCAATGTTAGCCAAGTAAAGTGATATGACCGGTCACCTTCTCT